>OY992883.1:54238972-54258972 GCA_963921405.1 Cepaea hortensis | reverse complement strand
GGAAGAGATAGGCGGAGAGAGGAGGAGGAGGGAGGAGGAGGAGTAGGGATGAATAGGAGGGAGGAGAAGGGAGGAGGAGGGATTAAGAGAAAGAGGGGGGAAAGGGGAGAAGGAGGAGGGAGGAGGAGGAGGAAGAGGGATGAGGAGGGAGGAGGAGGGAGGAGGGAGGATGAGGAGGAGGGAGGAGGAGGGAGGATGGTGAAGGAGGAGGAGGAGGAGGGAGGAGGAGGGAGGAGGAGGAGGGGGAGGAGGGAGGGGGAGGAGGAGGGAGAAGGAGGAGGAGGGAGGAGGGAGGAGGAGAACGTAGGTGGGGGAGGATGAGAAGGGAGGAGGGAGAGGGAGGAGGAGGGAGGAGGAGGAGAGAGGAGGAGGGAGAAGGAGGAGGGAGGAAGAGGTAGAAGGAGGGAGGAGGAGACAGGAGGAATAGGAGGGAGGAGGAGGGATTAGGAAGAGGAGGGAGGAGTAGGGTGGAGGAGGAGGGGGAGGAGGAGGAAGGAGGAAGAGGGAGAAGGAGGGAGGAGGAAGAGGGAGAAGGAAGAGGGAGAAGGAGAAGGGAGTAGGAGGAGGGAGAGGGAGGAGGAGGGAGGAGGAGGAGAGAGTAGGCGGAGGGAGGAGGCGGAGGGAGCAGGAAGAGGGAGGAGGAAGAGGGAGAAGGAAGAGGGAGAAGGAGGAGGGAGGAGGAAGGAGGAGTAGAGAGTGGGAGGAGGGAGGAGGCGGAGGGAGGAAGAGGGAGGAGGAAGAGGGAGAAGGGAGGAGGAGGGAGGAGGTAGTAGGATGATTGATTGCCATCCCACCAGGTTAATATGTTATCGCGGACCTCAGAGAGAAGTGTCTATGTAGAAGACCATTTCCTGGACGTACGTATTTTGGGAGGGGGAGGAGGGAGGAGGGAGGAGGAGGAAGAAGAAAAAAAAAACTACGACAGTTGGCAACTCTGGAATGAAAGGAAGGCGTGTAGAAAATTTCATCTCAATCGGATGGGCCGTTCGCGAGCGCATAAAGGACATACGGACAGAGATACATAAATACATACAGAGATACGCACATCCTTTTTTATATATAAGATTAATGAGAGTTATTTTTAAATTATTTTAAATTATTACCACTTCGCTACGGAGACTCCGAGGGGGGGGGGGCTGAGTGATCTCGAGGTATGGTGTCCATCTCGAGTGCTGGAGGTCCCGGGTTCAAGCCCCGGTGGTGGCCGGGATTTTTTCACGTGGACCTCTAGTAACAAAATGTCCCCTGGTCTCTGGGTAGTGAGATCGGATGCCCGTGTGTATTGTTGCGCACGTAAAAAAATCCCTTGGCAGTAGGAAATCTAAAAAGAGTAGCCTCACGGCTGCCAGGGCTAAATTTCAAGTTTAAAATCTACTCAAAGTATTTCAGAATCCTTGCCGGTGCTACGGAGCTCTTCTTCTGCGTTCATCCGGAGTTTTTTTCGGATGTGATTGTGTTGTGCCTGTTTACAGCAGAGGTGCGTTCTTGCGCCGTTAGGCAGACACATCCGACTTCTGCGGTCATTTGTTTACCGGGTTAACCTTCCCGCGGCTATGGAGTTCGTTCACTGAGCTGAGATTCTCCGGACTCAGGCTTGGGTTAGGAGTAGAAAGGAGCACTTATGGGTTACACCCGTGTGCCGTGATGTTGATCCTCGACTAAACTAAACTAAACTAAACTAAACTAATGAGAGCACCGGGAGGGATAGAAAGAGCAACTCTTCGGGAATGTCGTGAGAAGAGATAAACTGGAGTGTGTCGTCACAACGGGAAGGTTGGAGCGGAGGAGGGGTAGGGGAAACCAAGAGAGAAGATGCTAGACAGTTTGACATCATGTCATGGAGGAACATTAGCATCAAAAGTGATTGGCAGTACACGAGACAGAAAACTGGACAGATGTGATCACCAACCTCACACGGCATGGACTATAAGAAGAAGAAGAAGCGGACCAGTATATCTTTCTTAACTCTCTGTAGAGAGCAGCGTATTGTCGAGCTCATACGTGACTGCGTTACGGCTAGTTATGTGTGTGGGAGTTCAACATACGTTTGTGTAAGGTTTGCATTCTCTAGCTAGACCAGTGGTTCCCAACTGTGGCGGATTCCCTCCCTCCCTTTTTTAAGGTTTCCAGGGGAGGGGAGAGGGAGGAACTAAGACCAAGGAATGGCAGATTCAAACTGGCTTCAGGACCATACAAAATGCGATCGTCCCCTTTTCTTGAATTATGTGTCAGTGTGTACATGATTTAGGGTATATATATATATATCTTATATATAAAAGGCAATCTCCGTCCATCTGTATGTATGTATGTATGTATGTATGTATGTATGTATGTATGTATGTATGTATGTATGTATGTATGTTTGTATGTCCTTTATACGTTCGCGAACGGCCCATCCGATTGAGATGAAATTTTCTACACGCCTTCCTTTCATTCCAGAGCTGCCAACTGTGATATTTTGTTAGTGTGAAATCGCCTGCTTACTCAGTATTATTTCATTTTTCATTTTTCATCATAATTTCATATATCTCAGGGGACCTAACTCTGTAAAAGTTATTTCAAGGGGCATAACTTTTCTGTATAACTTATAGTCATATTGTGGCATCGTTTTCAAAGATTTATAAACTCTTTGTCCATAGTTATGTACCGGCATATGAGTTATAATAAATAATGATACAATCTGTAAGGCATTTTCAAAGTTTTCATAAAAATAATGCACAATGCATAACATTGTAACTCATCTTTTTTTGCTTAAGAAGTTACTGTAGTCATGCAGGTGATTAGAAAGAGTTTTCATTAAAAATAATGGATGGTGTGTGGAAGGACATTCTTTTAAGTAACTTTTTTTGTTGTATGAATTTAATGAGAACTTATATGACTACTTATATGAATTAAATGAGATGCTCCCCACCAGGGACTGGGCGAAGCCGGACAGGGTCAGGCAGACAGATAGACAGACAGATAGACAGTCGGGAACAGGAACTTATATGACTACTTATATAAATTAAATGAGATGCTTCACACCAGGAGCTGGGCGATGCCGGGCCGGGTCAGACAGACAGACAGACAGACAGACAGACAGACAGACAGACAGATAGTCGGTAACGGGAACGGGAACTTATATGACTACTTATATGAATTAAATGAGATGCTCCCACCAGGGACTGGGCGAAGCCGGGCAGGGTCAGGCAGACAGATAGACAGACAGATAGACAGACAGATAGACAGTCGGGAACGGGAACTTATATGACTACTTATATGAATTAAATGAGATGCTCCACACCAGGAGCTGGGCAATGCCGGGCCGGGTCAGACAGACAGACAGACAGACAGACAGACAGTCAGACAGTCAGTCGGTAACGGGAACGAGAACTTATATGACTACTTATATGAATTAAATGAGATGCTCCCCACCAGGGTCTGGGCGAAGCCGGGCAGGGTCAGCTAGTATATATATATATATATATATATATATATATATATATATATATATATATATATATATATATATATATATATATATATATATATATACTAGCTGACACGGCCCGGCTTCGCCCAGACCCTGGTGGGGAGCATCTCATTTAATTCATATAAGTAGTCATATAAGCTCCCGTTCCCGACTGTCTGTCTGTCTGTCTGTCTATCTATCTGTCTGTCTGTCTGTCTGTCTGACCCGGCCCAGCCCATGGTGGAGAGCATCTCATTTAAATCATATAAGTAGTCATATAAGATCCCGTTCCCGACTATCTGTATGTCTGTCTGTCTTGGGTAAATGGAGGAGGGAGGAGGAAGAGGGAGGTGGAGGAGGGAAGAGGAGGGAGGAGGAGGGAGGAGGAGACAGGAGGAATAGGAGGGAGGAGGAGGGATTAGGAAGAGGAGGGAGGAGTAGGGTGGAGGAGGAGGGAGGAGGAAGAGGGAGAAGGAGGGAGGAGGAGATCGCAGGAGGAGGAGGAGGAGGAGAGGGAGGAGGAGGAGGGAGAGGGAGGAGGAGGGAGGAGGAGGAGAGAGTAGGCGGAGGGAGGAGGCGGAGGGAGCAGGAAGAGGAAGGAAGAGGGAGGAGGAGGAGGGAGGAGAAGGAGGAGGGAGGAGTAGAGAGCGGGAGGAGGGAGGAGGCGGAGGGAGGAAGAGGGAGGAGGAAGAGGGAGAAGGAGGAGGGAGGAGAAGGAGGGAAGAGGATGAGAGGGAGGAGGAGGAAGAGGGAGGAGGAGGAATGTGAATGGAGGAGGAGGGAGGAGGTAGAGGGAGGAGGAGGAGGAGGGAGGAGGATAGAGGAGGAGGAGGGATGAGGAGGAAGAGGGAGGAGGAGGAATGTGAAGGGAGGAGGAGGGAGGAGGTAGAGAGAGGAGGAGGAGGGAGGAGGAGAATGGAGGAGGAGGGATGAGGAGGAGAGGGAGGAGGAGGGGGAGGAGGGGGAGGAGGAGGGAGGAAGAAGGAGGAGGGAGGAAGACGGATGAGGGGGAGGAGGGAGGGGTAGGAGGGGGAGGAGGAGAAGGGAGGAGAAGGGAGGAGGAGGAGGGAGCAGGAGGAAGGAGGAGGGAGGAGGAGGAGGAAGAGGGAGGAGGAGGGAGGAGGAAGAGAGAGGAGGGAGGAGGAAGAGAGAGGAGGGAGGAGGAGGGAGGAAGAGATAGGCGGAGAGAGGAGGAGGAGGGAGGAGGAGGAGTAGGGATGAATAGGAGGGAGGAGAAGGAAGAAGGAGGAGGAGGGAGGAGGTATATATATATATATATATATATATATATATATATATATATATATATATATATATATATATATATGCGCGCGCGTGTGTGTGTGTGTGTGTGTGTGTGTGTGTGTGTGTGTGTGAAAAGGGGGAACGACATTTTGGGGGGAAATGGGGGGGGGGGTGACATTCTGGACATATGGTGAACGGATGCATGGGGTTTAAAAAAAAAAGGTTGAGAATCACTGTCTTGAATCTAGACCAGTGCTTCCCAAAGTGGTGGTCCGCGGACCGGTACCGGTCCGCGAGCCATTCTTTGCCGGTCCGCAACGTGAGTTGAAAAAGGTAAGAAAATAGTTAAATAATTTCTCCGTTGAGGAATTCTTCTTCTTCTTCTTCTTCTTCTTCTTCTTCTTCTTCTTCTTCTTCTTCTTCTTCTTCTTTCGTTCGCTTGAAATATGTCTATAACTGCAGTGCTTTCTCTTGTATGAATTGAACTGTCTTTTTCAGTTCACACAGCGGTCCATATAGTTTATCTTCCACTGTCGTCTCTCTAGGCCAGAAGGTTTGCCTAGATATGTTATATTTTGGGCAGTCTTGGAGTATGTGCTCTGCTGTCTGCGAGGCCAATCCACATGTACACATGGCTGTTTCACCAATCTTGAATTTTGTATACATGTGGTTGCGTAATCTATTGTGCCCTGTTCTGAGGCGCAGAATAATGACTTGTTCTGGTCTATCCATAACGTGGTAGTCATCTTGAGCAGGTTTTGGTGGTTTTCTGACTGATTTGATCATTCTTTTCTTTTGGTGGTATGTTACAGGCACATCAGGCTGTTCTTCTTTGGCTCCTTCCTTAGCCAATTGATCAGCTCTGTCGTTCCCGGGTACTCCACAGTGGGATGGTATCCACTGTATGGTGACCTTATGCTGACTGCTAAGTTCAGAAAGTAGTGACCTTAGTACTGGCAATTTCCCAGACAGGAGCGCCTCGAGTACTGATTTTGCATCTGTCAATAGCACCACAGGTTGTGTACCATTGCTGGTATTTAGTAATTTCTCTGTTGCTATCTTGATTGCCTCAATTTCAGCATCGTAGTTATGGCAGTACTTTCCTGTTGGTACTCTAGCTGTGTCCCTGGTATTATTTGGGTATTCTATGTACACTCCCGCTCCTCCATTTCGAACAGCATTTTGTGCTGACCCATCTGTGTAGACTCGGATCCAGAGGTCCTGTGGGTATTCTTCATTAAGGAAGCTGAGAGTGGCTATTCTGCGCTGCACACTGTTCTGATCTTCCTTGTCAAATATTCCTCTCACTGTTGTCTGGATTTGTAATGATAGTCTATGCTCATCTTTCCATGGAGTTCGCTCTGGAATAGTTGTTAGGGGGATACCAACTGTGGGCAGATCGGTGGTTTCTCTGCAGAGTCGTTTGGCCGGGTAGATAAAACTACTTCTTTTCAACCGCCCCATAGCTAGGTTTCAAATCTGTTCTTCATAGGGTGGCCTGGCAAGCTGAGGAACTTTTCTGCTTGTATTTGCGTTTTCGTATCTCTGCGCTCACTCAGTGCTTGTGTCCTCCACATCTTCTCCATTTCCACTATAGGGGTTGATCTCATCCCTCCTGTGGTGACTCTAAGTGCTTGATTTTGCACTTTGTCCAGCTCTTGTAGTGTGGTTTTTGCTGCCGAACACCATGCAGTTGACCCGTATTCCAGGTGTGGTCGTATGCTCTGTTGATAAACTTTGCTAAGTATTTTCCCACTGGCTCCCCATGTGGTTCCACTTAGCTTTCTCAGGATGGCTATTTTCCTTCTGGCTTTTGCTACTGCTTTGTTGATGTGCTTTCTCCATGTCAGCCTGCCATCAAATGTTACTCCAAGGTATGTTGGTTCTTTATCTTCTCGTAGGGGTGTTCCGTTTATCTGGATGGTCCCTGCCTTTTGTTTTGGAGAGAGGGTAAATAGGGTGGTGCTGCACTTGTCAGTGTTTATGCTGACACACCATCTATTTGCCCATGCAACAAATGTATCTACAGCTCTTTGTAGTAATCTGGTGGCCACTGATGCATGTTCATTTGTGCTCCATAGAACCAGGTCATCGGCATACATTGCGGCTTTAATTCCATGTGGTAGATTAGCAACGAGATCATTGATGAAGATTAGAAAGAGTGTGGGGGACAATACTCCGCCCTGGGGAACTCCGTGACGCAGTAGTACTTTCTTGCTCTTTAGTCCATCTATCTGTACTCGGGCTCTTCTGTTGTGCAAGTATGCTTTCACCCATTTGTACATTCTTCCATTGACTTTGCAGTTTCTCAGTTTATTCATCAGACCTTCTTTCCAGACTTTGTCAAAGGCTTTCTTCAAATCTATCCATGCCGCAAGCACCAGCTTCTTCTCTTGGAATGCATCCTCAATTTCTTGAGAGAGGTAGGTTGTCTGATCTTCCGTAGAGTAGCACTGCCTAAAGCCAGCCTGCTGTGGCACAAGGATGTTTTTACTTTCAATGTACCACTGCAGTCTGTGATTGATGATGCGCTCCAGTGTTTTGCAGAGACAGCTGGTGAGGCTAATTGGTCTGTAGCTAGAGGCAATGGAACTATCTTTCCCTGATTTTAGGAGGGGTATCATGATTGCTTCTCTCCAGGCTTGTGGAACACTGCCTAAGGTCCAACTGTTATTGAAGATCTGCAACAGCTTTGCTTTGGCCTCTGTTCCTAGGTTCCTGATCATTTCATTGGAGATACCATCAGCTCCTGGTGACTTTCTCATTTTCAGTTTTGATATGGCTAGCTCCTGGGGTGGGGGAGGGGGAGGGGGGTGACATTCTGGACATATGGTGAACGGATGCATGGGATTTAAAAAAA
Source organism: Cepaea hortensis (assembly GCA_963921405.1). Taxonomy (NCBI): domain Eukaryota; kingdom Metazoa; phylum Mollusca; class Gastropoda; order Stylommatophora; family Helicidae; genus Cepaea; species Cepaea hortensis. Next base: position 54,251,416 of record OY992883.1, on the reverse strand, counting down.
AAAGGTTGAGAATCACTGTCTTGAATCTAGACCAGTGCTTCCCAAAGTGGTGGTCCGCGGACCGGTACCGGTCCGCGAGCCATTCTTTGCCGGTCCGCAACGTGAGTTGAAAAAGGTAAGAAAATAGTTAAATAATTTCTCCGTTGAGGAATGTTTAGAACTTTTTAAACACAAGATTGTCCTTTTCTCAAAACATATTCGCACCGCTTTTATGGTGATTTAATTTTAAAATAAATTGAGCCTGCAGCCGTACAGCCCAAGGAGTATTTATATTTAAGGAGAAGCGAATCATTGGTTCACTGGGAAAGTTAAAAATAGTAACCAGCTGAGACCGATACTAAAAGCCGGTCGACGACATTTGTTTGTTGATGACGTACGTTTCTTTTGTTTCCTATGTGACGAAAAGTGAGAAAAAAGCACATTATAATTTGCTGATTGTCATAAGATGCAGAACATACGTGATTTTCGTTTTACGATTATAATGCGTTTTGCCTTCGTCTGAGCGAGTGAAGGTATTAGATACGTCTGCAAAGTATTTTTCATTACAGCTAGACGAAAGCACAGACGTTGCCAACTTAGCGATTCTGATGTGTATGTGAGATATCGATATAAAGACTACTTGAAAGAAAACTAACTAACTAACTTGAAAGAAGAGTATTCCGCTTTCATCAATGAGCATTATTAAGACAAAATACAGAAACAGTATGGAAATTTGTTCTCCTTTGCAGGTAGCGCTGTGTACAATCGAGCCATGATTTGATAAGCTTGTAAATAATAAACAGGCCCACCCCTCGCATTAAATAGTTACTGTTAGCAGCTGATCATTAAATCATTTTTATTACTACATACTGCAATTTAGTCCGCTTGTTTAAAATCTGATATGGTATCGTTTTCCAAGATATATTTTATTTTTATTTTATATTGGTGTTCATTACTGTCGGTGTATACGAGTATATACACCTTTACCAGAAGATCTAAATGTAGTTTTGACATTTGACCAATTTTTAAATCTTTACAATAAAATTTTTACTCATGAAAATGGGACCACCATTAAATAAATCACCGTCATCCAATAATATTATGGAACTGTATTTAGCGCACTGGGACGACACCCACAATTACGTTAAATCTTATATGTATATTAAAATGTATATTGAGGCCATATAAAATTCCAGATTACAAGGAGAAAATTTTTTTTAAACGGCACCGATCCCTGGTGCAAAATGACAATTTTATGTCGGTCCGCGAAAGTGAAAAGTTTGGGAAGCACTGGTCTAGACAGTAGTATGAGCTCCACAGGGGAGCAAGAATAACAAGGGGCTTCCGATCATCTGAAGCTGTTTCCCCTCGACGAATGTTTGATCTCTTTACTTTCCGTAGACTCTCAGGAGGCGGGCCGGGCCTGCCTATGTCATGACTCCCAGACTTGTTTCTCCTGTCGTGCGTACTAGACAGATTACGTGAAGTAATCAATTAAAGTAGACGATATAAGAAATGATAGAAGATGAGTAGCTAATTAAAGCAGACGTATGTGGGAACTCCTGAAAGTAGATGATGTATGTAGTAAATAATTAAAGTAGGCGATGTACGTTGCAACTAATTAAAGTAGACGATGTTGGTAGCAACTAATTACAGTAGACGATGTTGGTAGCAATTAATTAAAGTAGACGATGTTGGTAGCAACTAATTAAAGTATTCGATGTTGGTAGCAACTAATTAAAGTAGACGATGTTGGTAGCAACTGATTAAAGTAGACGATGTATGTAGCAACTGATTAAAGTAGACGATGTTGGTAGCAACTAATTAAAGTAGACGATGTTGGTAGCAACTAATTAAAGTAGACGATGTTGGTAGCAACTAATTAAAGTAGACGATGTTTGTAGCAACTGATTAAAGTAGACGATGTTGGTAGCAACTAAATAAAGTAGACGATGTTGGTAGCAACTAATTAAAGTAGACGATGTATGTAGCAACTAATTAAAGTAGGCGATGTTGGTAGCAACTAATTAAAGTAGACGATGTATGTAGCAACTAATTAAAGTAGACGATGTTGGTAGCAACTAATTAAAGTAGACGATGTATGTAGCAACTAATTAAAGTAGACGATGTTGGTAGCAACTAATTAAAGTAGACGATGTTGGTAGCAACTAATTAAAGTAGACGATGTATGTAGCAACTGATTAAAGTAGACGATGTTGGTAGCAACTAATTAAAGAAGTAGACGATGTTGGTAGCAACTAATTAAAGTAGACGATGTTGGTAGCAACTAATTAAAGTAGACGATGTTGGTAGCAATTAATTAAAGTAGAGGATGTTTTAGTAACTAATTAAAGTAGACGATGTATGTAGCAACTGATTAAAGTAGACGATGTTGGTAGCAACTAATTAAAGTAGGCGATGTTGGTAGCAACTAATTACAGTAGACGATGTTGGTAGCAACTAATTACAGTAGACGATGTTGGTAGCAATTAATTAAAGTAGACGATGTTAGTAGCAACTAATTAAAGTATTCGATGTTGGTAGCAACTATTTAAAGTAGACGATGTATGTAGCAACTAATTAAAGTAGACGATGTTGGTAGCAACTAATTAAAGTAGACGATGTTGGTAGCAACTAATTAAAGTAGACGATGTTGGTAGCAACTAATTAAAGTAGACGATGTTGGTAGCAACTAATTAAAGTAGACGATGTTGGTAGCAATTAATTAAAGTAGAGGATGTTTTAGTAACTAATTAAAGTATACGATGTTGGTAGCAACTAATTAAAGTAGGCGATGTACGTTGCAACTAATTAAAGTAGACGATGTTGGTAGCAACTAATTACAGTAGACGATGTTGGTAGCAATTAATTAAAGTAGACGATGTTGGTAGCAACTAATTAAAGTAGACGATGTTGGTAGCAACTAATTAAAGTAGACAATGTTGTAGCAACTAATTAAAGTAGACGATGTATGTAGTAAATAATTAAAGTAGGCGATGTTGGTAGCAACTAATTAAAGTAGACGATGTATGTAGTAGCTAATTAAAGTAGACGATGTAGGTAGAAACTAATTAATGTAGCCGATATATGTAGCAACCAGTGAAAGTAGATGATATATAGTCACTTAGAAAAGCAGACGGTGAATGTAACTCACGAAAGCAGACGATGAATGTAATAACCAACGGACGTACAGACAGTGGATCTGTACGACATGTGTTACAACTACATAACAATCTTGTAAGAAGCAAGATACTCACCTACACGACTTTCTCAACCAGCTAATAAACCCACCCACTCTCTGTGGAAGCTTGCCATCGTTAATTAACACACATGCAGGCTAGTGAAGTAAAAATGTAAAACACCAGACCCCTCAGAACACCCTATAATATACACTAACACAGGAATATACACCAACTTCCGAAAACCTCTGTTCTTAAGCTTTAAGCGCATTTACAACTAGAACATAATGTTCAACCATCCACAAGATACAACCGCTGGCGGAGAACGCATCATAACAATGGCCTACCACATACTCACACAAGGAAGCAACTGTGTGTTTACGGAAAACGCATCTAGCAATGGCACACACACACACACACAACACAATAACTGTGTATTTATCAGTTGTCGAGTACACTTCTCACACTAATGACGGATTAAACAAAAACTACCGATGACCCACGTCCTTAAGCTCTACACAGTTTACTCAATCTCTCCAGCGCTGGAAAAAAAAAAAAAAACTTGCCCAGGTGCAACAACCACCGGTTAGCACGGGGAGCATCCAACCGACGACCTAATAATATCAACTACACATCACTCAGCTCGCCAGACACGTGCGGCCAAGAAACACGTTATGTTTACGTCGAGACAAAACCCTAGGAAGGGCTTCAACACAGCTCACAAGACTCGTATAAACCAGCAGAAGCGAAGGCGATCCTGCGCTACATTGTGTGTGTGTCTATGCGTATATCCAGCCCCGTTATTTCATTTAGTGTTCGCAGAGCATCGACCACCATTACCCGCTGGTGTTGTAAACGAACGCTATCGATCCATCTGACCTTCGCGACCTTGGGTATGGGGGAAAGTGCTATCCAAGTCTCTGGACTGACACGTGATCCCCTCCTTCAGTAGCGATACAAAATCGTCATCCTGGTCTTTGAAAATTCCCCAGTTCCGAATCGGATTGTGTTGAGAATAAAAGAGCTTATGCTTCCTTGAATTTTCCATTTCCTTCCTCCTCCTTTCGTATTTGTGGTGGCATCTGAAAATAGCTGCTTCTTTCGTTCCCGTGCGGATTTTTATATGTAACTCTCCTTGGCTGTCCGGCTCCTTCCGGGGGCTTCTTTCAACTCCGACTTGAGTAGATCGCTGTCGGAGACCACGAGTTTCTGTTATTTTTATGTCACGTCTGTATGTCTGTCTGTCTATTTGTCTGTTTGCCTATCCACCTAGCGACCGAACGATATGCCTCCCTACATACCTATCTATCTAGCGACCAACCGACATGCCTGCTGCCTACCTATCTACCTATCTACCGACCAACCGACCGAGTTGTCTGTCTGCTACCAACTGACCGATCTGTCTACTAGTCTATCTATCCACCCGTGTCTGTCTGTCTGTATGTCTGTTTTTCACTATCTAACTGTCTGCTTTCATTGTCTAAATGTCCGTCTTTCATTGTCTGTGTCTATCTATCCGTCCTTCTGTCTGTCCATCGTCCTACCTACCCACCAACCTATCAAACCACCTACCCATCAATACATCCATCTACCAGCCCGTCCGTCTGTCTAACTGTCCATCTGTCTAACTGTCTGTCTATCTATGCATCTGTTCAACCACCCAACAATTTATCTGGTTGCCTATATGTCAAACCATCTACCCATCCATTTATCTGGCTGGTTATATGTCAAACCATCTACCCATCCATTTATCTGGTTGTCTATATGTCAAACCTATTCATCCATACATCTGGTTGCCTATCTGTCAAACCACCTATTCATCCATATATCTGGGTGCCTATCTGTCAAAGCATCAACCCATCCATTAATCTTGCTGTCTAACTGTCAAACCACCTACGCCTAGTGCAAACATGCCATCGACAATTCCCCTCCCCGTCAATAGCTCAGAAGAAGTTCCCGGAAAGAAGTTCCCTCTCTTGGACTCGATCTTGGCTGTCCTTATCCTGAAGCATTATGACTACGGTTTCTGTCGCTTCTACTCCTCTCCCACTAGAGTTACCCCTTCCCCCCCCCCCTTGCCTTGAATTAATACTAACAGCAGCAGGGTCACACGACTAGAAGTTCGGTAGTCCATCACTCTGAGTCATCTCTCTGACCTTCGATGTGAGATAGTGATGTTACTCTTTGAGTACCCAGCAGTTTTTACATTCAAGGAATTGTAAACAGTTGGAAAGCGCGAAGGGTAAGCCATCTTTAAATAGTAACCAATCATCATCAAGTGCCTTGCCGAATGGCATGGCCAATCATGCTTCTCCATAAATTGCCATCTCCGGCGGCATGGATCAGTTCGTGTGTTGACTCCTTTTTTTGTGCCATAACACAATTTCCTCTCTCTGTCTTTCTCTATCTCTATTTCCACAATTATTTTGGGTTGTTACAATATGTTCCAGTTTGTGTCTTCTCTAATTATGACTGCCTCCTGATTTTTTGCGATAAGTTGTCTTTGCTGCTTAACCTCCCTCAAAATGTTCCAGATGGCTATTTTTGGCCGTCCAGGATTCGCAACCGTATGTTGTAATTTGTTCTATACAACATGCAATAGATCTTTTTTCTAACTTCCAATGACAAGGACTTATTGTGTAAAACGTTCTTCATTTGACAGAATGCAGTCTTTGCTTGTCCTATTACGTTCTTTATCTCTGTGATGCATCTTCCATCTGTCTGTCTATCTGTGTCTATATATGTATCTGCTCACCCATCCATCCATTTATCTGGTTGCCTATCTGTCAAACCATCTACCTATCAATTTATCTGGTTGCCTAGCGTCAAACTATCTACCTATCATTTATCTGGTTGCCTATCTGTCAAACCATCTATATATCCATTTATCTGGTTGCCTATCTGTCAAACCATCTATATATCCATTTATCTGATTGCCTATCTGTCAAACCACCTACCCATCATCAATCGGGTTCGCTATCTGTCAAACCATCAACCTATCAATTTATCTGGTTGGCTATCTGTCAAACCATCTACCTATACATTTATCTGGTTGTCTATCTGTCAAACCATCTACCTATCAGTTATCTGGTTGCCTATCTGTCAAACCATCTACATATCATTTATCTGGTTGTCTATCTGTTAAACCATCTATATATCCATTTATCTGATTGCCTATCTGTCAAACCACCTACCCATTATCAATCGGGTTGGCTATCTGTCAAACCATCAACCTATCCATTTATCTGGTTGTCTATCTGTCAAACCATCTACCTATCATTTATCTGGTTGTCTATCTGTCAAACCATCTACCTATCCATTTATCTGGTTGCCTAGCTGTCAAACCATCTACCTATCCATTTATCTGGTTGCCTATCCGTCAGACCCTCTACCTATCCATTTATCTGGTTGTCTATCTGTCAAACCATCTACCTATACATTTATCTGGTTGTCTGTCTGTCAAACCACCTACCCATCATTTATCTGGTTGTCTATCTGTCAAACCACCTACCCATCATCTATCTGGTTGACTATCTGTCAAACCATTAACCTATCCATATATCTGGTTGTCTATCTGTCAAACCATCTACCTATACATTTATCTGGTTGTCTGTTTGTCAAACCATCCACCTATCCATTTATCTGGTTGTCTATCTGTCAAACCATCTACATATCATTTATCTGGTTGCCTAGCTGTCAAACCATCTACCTATCCATGTATCTGGTTGCCTATCCGTCAGACCCTCTACCTATCCATTTATCTGGTTGTCTATCTGTCAAACCATCTATCTATACATTTATCTGGTTGTCTATCTGTCAAACCATCTACCTATCATGTATCTGGTTGCCTATCTGTCAAACCATCTACATATCATTTATCTAGTTGCCTATCTGTCAAACCATCTATATATCCATTTATCTGATTGCCTATCTGTCAAACCACCTACCCATCACCAATCGGGTTGGCTATCTGTCAAACCATCAAACTATCCTTTTATCTGGTTGTCTATCTGTCAAACAATCTACCTATTATTTATCTGGTTGTCTATCTGTCAAACCACCTACCCATCATCTATCTGGTGCAATATCTGTCAAACCATCAATCTATACATTTATCTGGTTGTCTATCTGTCAACCCATCTACCTATACATTTATCTGGTTGTCTATCTGTCAAACCATCTACCTATCAGTTATCTGGTTGCCTATCTGTCAAACCATCTACATATAATTTATCTGGTTGTCTATCTGTCAAACCATCTATATATCCATTTATCTGATTGCCTATCTGTCAAACCACCTACCCATTATCAATCGGGTTGGCTATCTGTCAAACAATCAACCTATCTATTTATCTGGTTGTCTATCTGTCAAACCATCTACCTATCATTTATCTGGTTGTCTATCTGTCAAACCAACTACCTATCCATTTATCTGGTTGCCTAGCTGTCAAACCATCTACCTATCCATTTATCTGCTTGTCTATCTGTCAAAACATCTACCTGTCCATTTATATGGTTGTCTGTTTGTCAAACCATCCACCTATCTATTTATCTGGTTGTCTATCTGTCAAACCATCTACATATCATTTATCTGGTTGCCTAGCTGTCAAACCATCTACCTATCCATGTATCTGGTTGCCTATCCGTCAGACCCTCTACCTATCCATTTATCTGGTTGTCTATCTGTCAAACCATCTACCTATACATTTATCTGGTTGTCTATCTGTCTAACCATCTACCTATACATTTATCTGGTTGTCTATCTGTCAAACCATCTACCTATCATGTATCTGGTTGCCTATCTGTCAAACCATCTACATATCATTTATCTGGTTGCCTGTCTGTCAAACCATCTATATATCCATTTATCTTATTGCCTATCTGTCAAACCACCTACCCATCACCAATCGGGTTGGCTATCTGTCAAACCATCAACCTATCCATGTATCTGGTTGTCTATCTGTAAAACCATCTACCTATTATTTATCTGGTTGTATATCTGTCAAACCACCTACCCATCATCTATCTGGTGCACTATCTGTCAAACCATCAACCTATACATTTATCTGGTTGGCTATCTGTCAAACCATCAACCTATCCATTTATCTGGTTGTCTATCTGTCAAACCACCTACCCATCATCTATCTGGTTGCCTATCCGTCAAACCATCTACCTATCCATGTATCTGGTTGTCTATCTGTCAAACCATCTACCTATCATTTATCTGGTTGCCTATATGTCAAAGAATCTACTCGTCATTTATCTGGTTGCCTATCTGTCAAACCATCTATATATCCATTTATCTGATTGCCTATCTGTCAAACCCCCTACCCATCATTTATCTGGTTGCCTATCCGTCAGACCCTCTACCTATCCATTTATCTGGTTGTCTATCTGTCAAACCATCTACCTATCATTTATCTGGTTGTCTATCTGTCAAACCACCTACCCATCATCTATCTGGTGCACTATCTGTCAAACCATCAACCTATACATTTATCTGGTTGTCTATCTGTCAACCCATCTACCTATACATTTATCTGGTTGTCTGTCTTTCAAACCACCTACCCATCATCTATCTGGTTGACTATCTGTCAAACCATCTACCTGTCCATTTATCTGGTTGCCTATCTGTCAAACCATCTATATATCCATTTATCTGATTGCCTATCTGTCAAACTGCCTACCCATCATCTATCTGCTTGACTATCTGTCAAACCATCAAACTATCCATTTATCTGGTTGTCTATCTGTCAAACCATCTACCTATTATTTATCTGGTTGTCTATCTGTCAAACCACCTACCCATCATCTATCTGGTGCAATATCTGTCAAACCATCAATCTATACATTTATCTGGTTGTCTATCTGTCAACCCATCTACCTATACATTTATCTGGTTGTCTATCTGTCAAACCATCTACCTATCAGTTATCTGATTGTCTATCTGTCAAACCATCTACATATCATTTATCTGGTTGTCTATCTGTCAAACCATCTATATATCCATTTATCTGATTGCCTATCTGTCAAACCACCTACCCATTATCAATCGGGTTGGCTATCTGTCAAACAATCAACCTATCTATTTATCTGGTTGTCTATCTGTCAAACCATCTACCTATCATTTATCTGGTTGTCTATCTGTCAAACCAACTACCTATCCATTTATCTGGTTGCCTAGCTGTCAAACCATCTACCTATCCATTTATCTGGTTGCCTATCCGTCAGACTCTCTACCTATCCATTTATCTGGTTGTCTATCTGTCAAACCATCTACCTATACATATATATGGTTGTCTATCTGTCAAACCATCAACCTATCCATTTATCTGGTTGTCTATCTGTCAAACCACCTACCCATCATCTATCTGGTTGACTATCTGTCAAACCATCAACCTATCCATTTATCTGGTTGTCTATCTGTCAAACCATCTACCTATACATTTATCTGGTTGTCTGTCTGTCAAACCATCTACCTATCATTTATCTGGTTGCCTATCTGTCAAACCATCTACATATCATTTATCTGGTTGCCTACCTGTCAAACCATCTATATATCCATTTATCCGATTGTCTGTCTGTCAAACCACCTACCAATCATCTATCTGGTTGACTATCTGTCAAACCATCTACCTATCCATTTATCTGCTTGTCTATCTGTCAAAACATCTATCTGTCCATTTATATGGTTGTCTGTTTTTCAAACCATCCACCTATCTATTTATCTGGTTGTCTATCTGTCAAACCATCTACATATCATTTATCTGGTTGCCTAGCTGTCAAACCATCTACCTATCCATGTATCTGGTTGCCTATCCGTCAGACCCTCTACCTATCCATTTATCTGGTTGTCTATCTGTCAAACCATCTACCTATACATTTATCTGGTTGTCTATCTGTCTAACCATCTACCTATACATTTATCTGGTTGTCTATCTGTCAAACCATCTACCTATCATGTATCTGGTTGCCTATCTGTCAAACCATCTACATATCATTTATCTGGTTGCCTGTCTGTCAAACCATCTATATATCCATTTATCTTATTGCCTATCTGTCAAACCACCTACCCATCACCAATCGGGTTGGCTATCTGTCAAACCATCAACCTATCCATTTATCTGGTTGTCTATCTGTAAAACCATCTACCTATTATTTATCTGGTTGTCTATCTGTCAAACCACCTACCCATCATCTATCTGGTTGCCTATCCGTCAAACCATCTACCTATCCATGTATCTGGTTGTCTATCTGTCAAACCATCTACCTATCATTTATCTGGTTGCCTATATGTCAAAGAATCTACTCGTCATTTATCTGGTTGCCTATCTGTCAAACCATCTATATATCCATTTATCTGATTGCCTATCTGTCAAACCCCCTACCCATCATTTATCTGGTTGCCTATCCGTCAGACCCTCTACCTATCCATTTATCTGGTTGTCTATCTGTCAAACCATCTACCTATCATTTATCTGGTTGCCTATCTTTCAAACCATCTATATATCCATTTATCTGATTGCCTATCTGTCAAACCCCCTACCCATCATTTATCTGGTTGCCTATCCGTCAGACCCTCTACCTATCCATTTATCTGGTTGTCTATCTGTCAAACCATCTACCTATCATTTATCTGGTTGTCTATCTGTCAAACCACCTACCCATCATCTATCTGGTGCACTATCTGTCAAACCATCAACCTATACATTTATCTGGTTGTCTATCTGTCAACCCATCTACCTATACATTTATCTGGTTGTCTGTCTTTCAAACCACCTACCCATCATCTATCTGGTTGACTATCTGTCAAACCATCTACCTGTCCATTTATCTGGTTGCCTATCTGTCAAACCATCTATATATCCATTTATCTGATTGCCTATCTGTCAAACTGCCTACCCATCATCTATCTGGTTGACTATCTGTCATACCATCTACCTATTCATGTATCTGGTTGTCTATCTGTCAAACCATCTACCTATCATTTATCTGGTTGCCTATATGTCAAAGAATCTACTCGTCATTTATCTGGTTGCCTATCTGTCAAACCATCTATATATCCATTTATCTGATTGCCTATCTGTCAAACCCCCTACCCATCATTTATCTGGTTGCCTATCCGTCAGACCCTCTACCTATCCATTTACCTGGTTGTCTATCTGTCAAACCATCTACCTATCATTTATCTGGTTGCCTATCTGTCAAACCATCTAATATCATTTATCTGGTTGCCTCTCTGTCAAACCATCTATATATCCATTTATCTGATTACCTATCTGTCAAACCACCTACCCATCATCTATCAGGTTGACTATCTGTCAAACCATCAACCTATCCATTTATCTGGTTGTCTATCTGTCAAACCACCTACCCATCATCTATCTGGATGCCTATCTGTCAAACCATCTACCTATCCATGTATCTGGTTGTCTATCTGTAAAACCATCTACCTATCATTTATCTGGTTGCCTATATGTCAAACCATCTACCCGTCATTTATTTGGTTGCCTATCTGTCAAACCATCTATACATCCATTTATCCGATTGCCTATCTGTCAAACCCCCTACCCATCATCCATCTGGTTGCCTATCTGTCAAATAATCTACCTATCCATCTATCTGGTTGTCGATCTGTCAAACCATTTACGCATTCATTTATCTGGTTATCTATCTGTCAAACCATCTACCCATCCATTTATCTATTTGTTCATCTGTCAGACAATCTACCCATCCATTTATATGGTTGCCTTTTTATTTAAATGACTGTACTTGCACAAAAATAAAATCATTTACTTTAATTGCATATTTAGTCCCATTCTGTTCCTCTGATATCATCGCAACCTTTGTCTTTTTATCGTTCAGGCAAAGGTAGACAACAGAAATACTTGAGTTTAGCTTAGTTTAGTCGACGGATCAACATCACGGCACAGGGTTAAGCCATAAGTGCTCCGTTCTACTCCTAACTTAAGCCTGAGTCCGGAGAATCTCAGTTCAGTGCACGAACTCCGAAGCACCGGCGAGGGTCCTGAAATACTTTGGGTAGATTTGGACTCAGGCGAGAGAGTGAGGTCGACGAATTGCGCAACTTTTCCTCACTTTAATCCAAGTCATCGCGCAAGTCATTCTTCATCCAACAGATTTGTAACTCGAAATTTTGCCCGGGCAGCGCCATTAGGCTACATTTTTTATTTCCTATTGCCAAGAGATTGTTTATGCGCGCAACAATACACACGAGCGTCCGACCCCACTACACCAGGGGAAATTTTGTTACTAGAAGTCCACG
>OY992883.1:54228972-54233972 GCA_963921405.1 Cepaea hortensis | reverse complement strand
TATTGCAGACAATGCACAAGATCTACAACAATTAGTAGACGCTGTTGTTGTACATAGTGAGCAGCTGGGGTTGGAATTAAACTGTAAGAAGACACAGATTATGGTCGTCACTAGGAAGAACGAGGACCACAATGTAATATACAAGTAAATGGGAATATTCTTCAACAAGTGAATAGGTACAATTATCTCGGAACAGTCATAACATCTGATGGGAGATGCCTTGAAGAGATTAGAACAAGAATCGCCATGGCGAAAGTAAGCTTTAGCAAGATGAAAAACATTCTGACCAATAAAAAGATGTCAATTGAAACGAGAAAAAGAGTGTTGAGGGGATACATAGAGCCTGTTCTTTTGTATGGATGTGAAACTTGGACAATGTGCAGTCAAGCTGAATAACATCTGATGGCTGCAAAAATGTGGTTTCTGAGGAAAATGCAAAGAATACCATGGGCAGACAGAAAAACCAATGACCAAGCACTACAGGAGACAAATGAAAATCGTAAACTGATTAGAGAAATTAGACGTAGACAGTCAAAATTTTTTGGACATGTTATGAGAAGAAATGGATTAGAGAACTTAGTGACAACTGCCAAGATCGAAGGGAACATACCAAGAGGAATACCGAGAGGAAAATACCTGGATGGCTTGGCCACATGGCATGGACGAGACAGGAACACTGAGCTGATCCACGACGCTGGTGATCGAGTGAAATGGCGACTCATGACGGCTCACACTTTCCGGCATGGCACATGATTGATTGATTGATTTGCGGACATGGGTATATTTGGATGTTTCAGTATGGATGGATAGTTAACATGTAAGTGCACTTGCTTTCTGACATCTGATTTCGATTTCTCTGTCCAATCTGCCATCTTCTGTGATCATATTCTAAAATATTTGAATTCTTTAATTTGTTTCAAAGATGTGCCATTTATCTGTATACTTAGTGGACCCGGATATCTGCTAACTTGCATTACTTCTGTTTTGGCTGTGATTATACTCAAATTGTATCTGCTGCATGTTGAACTCAGATTATTAATATGATTTTGCAATTTTCCCCCGTGGCTATAAAACAGGCACCGATCGTCTGCAAATAGAAGTTCATTTATTTCCTGTGGATCAGTTGTTTGATCTGAAGTAAAGAGTTCTAAATTTTCTGAATCTGTTCTGTCAAGGCTTGCTTCTTTGGATATTCTTCGGACAAATAGCAGAGGAGAAGGCACACATTCCCATCTCATTCCTGTATTGACCGTGAACATATCTGACATACCTTCTTGTGTTCTTACTGCACTTCGGCTCGAGTGGTACATGGCTGTGATGTTTCCTATCAATTGTCCCTGTATCCCGTAGTCTTCAAGGATGGTCCACAATTTGTATTTGTCTACGCTATCGAAAGCCTTTTCCTGACCTACAAACACAATATTCTGCTGGTCACTAAATTAGAAATAGCCACAAATTGTTGGGGTTGATTGCGACGTCTTTTAAACGATCTGTTTTGTGCAATTATTACTTTGATTCTTTTTTACTCTTCTTCTTCTTCTTCTTCTTCTTCTTCTTCTTCTTCTTCTTCTTCTTCTTCTTCTTCTTCTTCTCCTTCTTTCTTCTTCTTCTTCTTCTTCTTCTTCTTCTTCTTCTTCTTCTTCTTCTTCTTCTTCTTCTTCTTCTTCTTCTTCTGCGTTCATCCGGAGTGTTTTTCAGACGTAATTGAAGTGTGTCTCATTATGCACCCTTGGGGCAAAACCCTTAGGCCAAAACATCCGACTTTAGTCAGGTTAGCCGTCTTGGGGGACTCTCACTGTTGTGGTGTAGTCCACATCACAGCTGGTCAAGTTAGAACGGTCGAAGACTTCACGGTCAGCCTTCAAGGGAAGGTAGGGGCAGTCCATGGGCATTTACCGCCATCCAAGGAGGCTTTCGTAATTGCAGAGCCGATCATAGCGCTCTGGTACTGGGCTCACTCAGGGAATCGCCACGTCATATACATGGCTGCTTTAATTCCTCACTTCTATGTATTGGGCATTTCGTTCGCCACAGGCCGCTCCCCGCACAAACCAGGAACGGTCAGTCTGCAGACCGCGTCCACTCAGCGAGCTTTCGGTTCGTACATGTGCTGGACGCTGTGCTCGGAAGACAAAATAGTCAGAGCTGTTCCGGGCTTTTTACTCTTAAAAGAAGAAGAACACACCACTAATTAACTACCCAACCAATAAACCTAGCAGTTAATCAACCAATCAACCAACCAAGCAGCCAGTCAATTAACTAACTACCCACTGTCCAACATTCCATACAACTAACACTACCTACCCAGTAATCAACCAATTACCTACCTACTATAAAACAATCCATTCAAGTAACACTACCTACCTATCAATCAACCGCCCTTATCTAAGCAAAATATGGAATTCAGTGGTCCCTTAGCGAGTTAACATCCAATTTTTGAGGCCATGCATCTTTCCTGAGGCAACATATGGACGCCAGTTCTGGACAATTTACCAAACACTAAAGAAGCAGATGAGGCTTGCGAGCAGAAATGCTATAGAAAATTTCTTAGAATACC
Source organism: Cepaea hortensis (assembly GCA_963921405.1). Classification (NCBI taxonomy): domain Eukaryota; kingdom Metazoa; phylum Mollusca; class Gastropoda; order Stylommatophora; family Helicidae; genus Cepaea; species Cepaea hortensis. Next base: position 54,231,415 of record OY992883.1, on the reverse strand, counting down.
ATGGACCAAGAATAAGAATAATTCTAACATTCTACAAGATCTGAACGTCGAAGAAAACTGGCATCATGTTCCAAGTCTTGTATTTACCTATTATGTTGCATGAACTCCACAGATGGCGAATACAAAACTTGGAACGGCAATATTATCAAAAACTGCACAGTCATTAAAAAGTACACACTGTACTTTGACCATATAAACGTTACAGCTGTAAGGCAGCGTTTCCGGTAGAAGAGGCAGTGGTCGACCAGCATGAAGTAGGAGACAGGACATGGCAGAAACCTTGGGCATGAGGGTGTATGGGGCATGAGGGTGTGTGGGACATGAGGGTGTGTGGGACATGAGGGTGTATGGGGCATGGGGGTGTATGGGACATAGGGGTTATGGGCCATGGAGGTGTATGAGACATTAAGGTGTAAGAGACATGAGAGTGTGTGGGACATGAGGGTGCCTGGGGCATGAGGGTGTCTGGGGCATGGAGGTGCCTGGGGCATAGGGGTGTGTGAGGCATGAGGGTGTATGAAGTGGGAGAAATGGCCAGAGATCGAGAGGCTTTTCCCTGCGCTTAAATTAGAGCAACGTACTGCCAAGAATTGGCTACGTGATGAAGATAATCGTCCCTCAGTGGGCACCTTAGCGAAGTTCACAGCGAGCTGCGCTAATAATTTTATGAGAACAGTCGGACAGGAGTTGACGTCTGGACTCGTCACCTGTTAAATGGGAGAAAGCTGGTCACCTAATCCTCAGTGCGTCCCGGCCTACAAAAGGTGATGGCCGTATGAGATTACCGACCGATAGTAGGAAACTACTTCGGGACAGTTAAAAAATAGTCCCTAATTTTATGAAAACCCACACCGAGATTGGTACACGGGCTTCGGAAATTCGAGGCCATGGCTGCGTGAGTCAGGAGATATCGTCTGGCGTGCCTACGCTGACTAATGTTGCTAGTCATTGGACACGGTGTAACTGACTTGTGTGTGTAACTGACTTGTGTGTGTAACTGACTTGTGTGTGTAACTGACTTGTGTGTGTAACTGACTTGTGTGTGTAACTGACTTGTGTGTGTAACTGACTTGTGTGTGTAACTGACTTGTGTGTGTAACTGACTTGTGTGTATAACTGACTTGTGTGTGTAACTGACTTGTGTGTGTAACTGACTTGTGTGTGTAACTGACTTGTGTGTGTAACTGACTTGTGTGTATAACTGACTTGTGTGTGTAACTGACTTGTGTGTGTAACTGACTTGTGTGTGTAACTGACTTGTGTGTGTAACTGACTTGTGTGTGTAACTGACTTGTGTGTGTAACTGACTTGTGTGTGTAACTGACTTGTGTGTGTACTTTTTTCCCTTCATTTTGTAGGCAAGCTTAGTCCATGCGCTTGCTACCAACTCTAGTGCACTGGATTGATTTTTGCATGCCGACTTCAGAGGCACTTGTAATTTACGTCCCAAAGTCAAGGGCGAGGAGTGAACATTTTAGTCAAACTGACCGATGTAGGGGTTGAACCCGCTAAAATAAAAAAAGAACGCTCCTGACCATTTGGCCATGCTGATCTCCCTGTGTGTATTATTTGGCCTCTCGTCGCTTACTTCATTCTGCACCTACCAACGCACTGTACGTTTGTCATTTACCTATCTGGAGGTCAGCATGGCAGAATGGATAAGAACGCGTGTTCTTAAACATCCGTTGTGCTGATGTTGAGGTAAGGGGTTCAACCCCTACAAAGGACATTTGGACTAAAATGTTGACTTCTCGTCCTTGTCTCGGGGACGTAAATTACAAGTGCCTCTGAAGTCGGAGTGGGTTCGCCTGATGTCGAGGGACACTTGTAATAGGGAAAGCTAATCCATACGCAAAATCCAGCCCAGTGCTACTAGAAGTTGTGTGTGTGAACTACGCTTGAGTTAAAAGCGAGCGAGCGCCAAAAATAAATGTACATGTCTATGACAGTAACAGTTTTTGTTTTGCTCTTTAATTACTGTTTCAATGACAATGATAGTTTGCGTTTTATATTTATTCTTTCTTCAATGAACATAACAGTTTTCGTTTCACCTTTAGTCTTTCTTCAATACGAATGTAAATGTGTGTAGTTATGCTAAATCTGCATGTGAGAAAGAGAGGGGGACACTGCGTAAATATGCTAAAAGTGTGTGCTTGAGAGATGAGGGAGAAGAGAGAGAGAGAGAGAGAGAGAGACAGAGAGAGAGAGAGAGAGGAGGGGAGTGGGGTGTGTGTGCTAAACGTGAGAGAGAGAGAGAGAGAGAGAGAGAGAGAGAGAGAGAGAGAGAGAGAGATAAATGGGGAGAACCGTTGAGGCCACTAAGACGATTAAACAAACAAACACACATAGTATTATTTGGCGCTCACAGAAGAAGAAGGAGGAAATAGAGATTAGACGACGCACTAGACAACATAAAATTTGAAAGCTATAATAGTTACCGACC
>OY992883.1:54138972-54226472 GCA_963921405.1 Cepaea hortensis | reverse complement strand
GGTCCAAAACACTCTACAAGTAAGTGGGTTAGGACAGCAGGAGACAGGACTAGGTCCAAAACACTCTACAAGTAAGTGGGCTAGGACAGCAGGAGACAGGACTAGGTCCAAAACACTCTACAAGTAAGTGGGTTAGGACAGCAGGATACAGGACTAGGTCCAAAACACTCTACAAGTAAGTGGGTTAGGACAGCAGGAGACAGGACTAGGTCCAAAACACTATACAAGTAAGTGGGCTAGGACAGCAGGAGACAGGACTAGGTCCAAAACACTCGACAAGTAAGTGGGCTAGGACAGCAGGAGACAGGGCTAGGTATAAAACACTCTACAAGTAAGTGGGCTAGGACAGCAGGAGACAGGACTAGGTCCAAAACACTATACAAGTAAGTGGGCTAGGACTGCAGGAAACAGGACTAGGTACAAACCACTCTACAAGTAAGTGGGCTAGGACAGCAGGAGACAGGACTAGGTCCAAAACACTATACAAGTAAGTGAGCTAGGACAGCAGGAGACAGGAATAGGTCCAAAACACTATACAAGTAAGTGGGCTAGGACAGCAGGAGACAGGACTAGGTACAATACACTCTACAAGTAAGTGGGTTAGGACAGCAGGAAACAGGACTAGGTACAAACCACTCTACGAGTAAGTGGGTTAGGACAGCAGGAGACAGGACAAGGTACAAACCACTCTACAAGTAAGTGGGTTAGGACAGCAGGAGACAGGACTAGGTACAAAACACTCTACAAGTAAGTGGGCTAGGACAGCAGGAGACAGGACTAGGTACAAAACACTCTACAAGTAAGTGGGCTAGAACAGCAGGAGACAGGACTAGGTACAAAACACTCTACAAGTAAGTGGGCTAGAACAGCAGGAGACAGGACTAGGTACAAAACACTCTACAAGTAAGTGGGCTAGAACAGCAGGAGACAGGACTAGGTACAAAACACTCTACAAGTAAGTGGGCTAGGACAGCAGGAGACAGGACTAGGTACAAAACACTCTACACGTACGTGGGCTAGGACAGCAGGAGACAGGACTAGGTACAAAACACTCTACACGTACGTGGGCTAGGACAGCAGGAGACAGGACTAGGTACAAAACACTCTACAAGTAAGTGGGCTAGAACAGCAGGAGACAGGACTAGGTACAAAACACTCTACAAGTAAGTGGGCTAGAACAGCAGGAGACAGGACTAGATACAAAACACTCTACAAGTACGTGGGCTAGGACAGCAGGAGACAGGACTATGTACAAAACACTCTACAAGTAAGTGGGCTAGGACAGCAGGAGACAGGACTAGGTACAAAACACTCTACAAGTACGTGGGCTAGGACAGCAGGAGACAGGACTAGGTCCAAAACACTCTACAAGTAAGTGGGCTAGGACAGCAGGAGACATTACTAGGTATAAAACACTCTACAAGTAAGTGGGCTAGAACAGCAGGGGGCAGGACTAGGTACAAAACACTCTACAAGTAAGTGGGCTATGACAGCAGGAGACAGGACTAGGTACAAAACACTCTACAAGTAAGTGGGCTAGGACAGCAGGAGACAGGACTAGGTACAAAACACTCTATAAGTAAGTGGGCTAGGACAGCAGGAGACAGGGCTAGGTCCAAAACACTCTACAAGTAAGTGGGTTGGGACAGCAGGAGACAGGACTAGGTACAAAACACTCTATGAGTAAGTGGGCTAGGACAGCAGGAGACAGGGCTAGGTCCAAAACACTCTACAAGTAAGTGGGCTAGGACAGCAGGAGACAGGACTAGGTACAAAACACTCTATGAGTAAGTGGGCTAGGATAGCAGGAGACAGGACTAGGTCCAAAACACTCTACAAGTAAGTGGGTTGGGACAGCAGGAGACAGGACTAGGTACAAAACACTATGCTAGTCAGTGGGTTAGGACAGCAGGAGACAGGACTAGGTACAAAACACTCTACAAGTAAGTGGGCTAGGACAGCAGGAGACAGGACTAGGTACAAAACACTCTATGAGTAAGTGGGCTAGGATAGCAGGAGACAGGACTAGGTCCAAAACACTCTACAAGTAAGTGGGCTAGGACAGCAGGAGACAGGACTAGGTACAAAACACTATGCTAGTCAGTGGGTTAGGACAGCAGGAGACAGGACTAGGTACAAAACACTCTTCAAGTAAGTGGGCTAGGACAGCAGGAGACAGGACTAGGTACAAAACACTCTACAAGTAAGTGGGCTAGGACAGCAGGAGACAGGACTAGGTCCAAAACACTCTACAAGTAAGTGGGTTAGGACAGCAGGATACAGGACTAGGTCCAAAACACTCTACAAGTAAGTGGGTTAGGACAGCAGGAGACAGGACTAGGTCCAAAACACTATACAAGTAAGTGGGCTAGGACAGCAGGAGACAGGACTAGGTCCAAAACACTCGACAAGTAAGTGGGCTAGGACAGCAGGAGACAGGGCTAGGTATAAAACACTCTACAAGTAAGTGGGCTAGGACAGCAGGAGACAGGACTAGGTCCAAAACACTATACAAGTAAGTGGGCTAGGACAGCAGGAAACAGGACTAGGTACAAACCACTCTACAAGTAAGTGGGCTAGGACAGCAGGAGACAGGACTAGGTCCAAAACACTATACAAGTAAGTGAGCTAGGACAGCAGGAGACAGGAATAGGTCCAAAACACTATACAAGTAAGTGGGCTAGGACAGCAGGAGACAGGACTAGGTACAAAACACTCTATGAGTAAGTGGGCTAGGATAGCAGGAGACAGGACTAGGTCCAAAACACTCTACAAGTAAGTGGGTTAGGACAGCAGGATACAGGACTAGGTCCAAAACACTCTACAAGTAAGTGGGTTAGGACAGCAGGAGACAGGACTAGGTCCAAAACACTATACAAGTAAGTGGGTTAGGACAGCAGGATACAGGACTAGGTCCAAAACACTCTACAAGTAAGTGGGTTAGGACAGCAGGAGACAGGACTAGGTCCAAAACACTCTACAAGTAAGTGGGCTAGGACAGCAGCAGACAGGACTAGGTCCAAAACACTCTACAAGTAAGTGGGTTAGGACAGCAGGATACAGGACTAGGTCCAAAACACTATACAAGTAAGTGGGTTAGGACAGCAGGAGACAGGACTAGGTCCAAAACACTATACAAGTAAGTGGGCTAGGACAGCAGGAGACAGGACTAGGTCCAAAACACTCGACAAGTAAGTGGGCTAGGACAGCAGGAGACAGGGCTAGGTATAAAACACTCTACAAGTAAGTGGGCTAGGACAGCAGGAGACAGGACTAGGTCCAAAACACTATACAAGTAAGTGGGCTAGGACAGCAGGAAACAGGACTAGGTACAAACCACTCTACAAGTAAGTGGGCTAGGACAGCAGTAGACAGGACTAGGTCCAAAACACTATACAAGTAAGTGAGCTAGGACAGCAGGAGACAGGAATAGGTCCAAAACACTATACAAGTAAGTGGGCTAGGACAGCAGGAGACAGGACTAGGTCCAAAACACTCGACAAGTAAGTGGGCTAGGACAGCAGGAGACAGGGCTAGGTATAAAACACTCTACAAGTAAGTGGGCTAGGACAGCAGGAGACAGGACTAGGTCCAAAACACTATACAAGTAAGTGGGCTAGGACAGCAGGAAACAGGACTAGGTACAAACCACTCTACAAGTAAGTGGGCTAGGACAGAAGGAGACAGGACTAGGTCCAAAACACTCTACAAGTAAGTGGGTTAGGACAGCAGGATACAGGACTAGGTCCAAAACACTCTACAAGTAAGTGGGTTAGGACAGCAGGAGACAGGAATAGGTCCAAAACACTATACAAGTAAGTGGGCTAGGACAGCAGGAGACAGGACTAGGTCCAAAACACTCTACAAGTAAGTGGGTTAGGACAGCAGGATACAGGACTAGGTCCAAAACACTCTACAAGTAAGTGGGTTAGGACAGCAGGAGACAGGACTAGGTCCAAAACACTATACAAGTAAGTGGGTTAGGACAGCAGGATACAGGACTAGGTCCAAAACACTCTACAAGTAAGTGGGTTAGGACAGCAGGAGACAGGACTATGTCCAAAACACTCTACACGTAAGTGGGCTAGGACAGCAGGAGACAGGACTAGGTCCAAAACACTCTACAAGTAAGTGAGCTAGGACAGCAGGAGACAGGACTAGGTCCAAAACACTCTACAAGTAAGTGGGTTAGGACAGCAGGATACAGGACTAGGTCCAAAACACTCTACAAGTAAGTGGGTTAGGACAGCAGGAGACAGGACTAGGTCCAAAACACTATACAAGTAAGTGGGCTAGGACAGCAGGAGACAGGACTAGGTCCAAAACACTCTACAAGTAAGTGGGTTAGGACAGCAGGATACAGGACTAGGTCCAAAACACTCTACAAGTAAGTGGGTTAGGACAGCAGGAGACAGGACTAGGTCCAAAACACTATACAAGTAAGTGGGCTAGGACAGCAGGAGACAGGACTAGGTACAAACCACTCTACAAGTAAGTGGGTTAGGACAGCAGGAGACAGGACTAGGTCCAAAACACTCTACAAGTAAGTGGGTTAGGACAGCAGGAGACAGGACTAGGTCCAAAACACTCTACAAGTAAGTGGGCTAGGACAGCAGGAGACAGGACTAGGTCCAAAACACTATACAAGTAAGTGGGCTAGGACAGCAGGAGACAGGACTAGGTACAAACCACTCTACAAGTAAGTGGGTTAGGACAGCAGGAGACAGGACTAGGTCCAAAACACTCTACAAGTAAGTGGGTTAGGACAGCAGGAGACAGGACTAGGTCCAAAACACTCTACAAGTAAGTGGGCTAGGACAGCAGGAGACAGGACTAGGTCCAAAACACTCGACAAGTAAGTGGGCTAGGACAGCAGGAGACAGGACTAGGTCCAAAACACTCGACAAGTAAGTGGGCTAGGACAGCAGGAGACAGGACTACGTCCAAAACACTATACAAGTAAGTGGGCTAGGACAGCAGGAGACAGGACTAGGTCCAAAACACTCTACAAGTAAGTGGGCTAGGACAGCAGGAGACAGGACTAGGTCCAAAACACTATACAAGTAAGTGGGCTAGGACAGCAGGAGACAGGACTAGGTCCAAAACACTCTACAAGTAAGTGGGTTAGGACAGCAGGAGACAGGACTAGGTCCAAAACACTCTACAAGTAAGTGGGTTAGGACAGCAGGATACAGGACTAGGTCCAAAACACTCTACAAGTAAGTGGGCTAGGACAGCAGGAGACAGGACTAGGTCCAAAACACTATACAAGTAAGTGGGTTAGGACAGCAGGATACAGGACTAGGTCCAAAACACTCTACAAGTAAGTGGGTTAGGACAGCAGGAGACAGGACTAGGTCCAAAACACTCTACAAGTAAGTGGGCTAGGACAGCAGGAGACAGGACTAGGTCCAAAACACTCTACAAGTAAGTGGGTTAGGACAGCAGGATACAGGACTAGGTCCAAAACACTCTACAAGTAAGTGGGTTAGGACAGCAGGAGACAGGACTAGGTCCAAAACACTATACAAGTAAGTGGGCTAGGACAGCAGGAGACAGGACTAGGTCCAAAACACTCGACAAGTAAGTGGGCTAGGACAGCAGGAGACAGGGCTAGGTATAAAACACTCTACAAGTAAGTGGGCTAGGACAGCAGGAGACAGGACTAGGTCCAAAACACTATACAAGTAAGTGAGCTAGGACAGCAGGAGACAGGAATAGGTCCAAAACACTATACAAGTAAGTGGGCTAGGACAGCAGGAGACAGGACTAGGTACAAAACACTCTACAAGTAAGTGGGTTAGGACAGCAGGAAACAGGACTAGGTACAAACCACTCTACGAGTAAGTGGGTTAGGACAGCAGGAGACAGGACAAGGTACAAACCACTCTACAAGTAAGTGGGTTAGGACAGCAGGAGACAGGACTAGGTACAAAACACTCTACAAGTAAGTGGGCTAGGACAGCAGGAGACAGGACTAGGTACAAAACACTCTACAAGTAAGTGGGCTAGAACAGCAGGAGACAGGACTAGGTACAAAACACTCTACAAGTAAGTGGGCTAGAACAGCAGGAGACAGGACTAGGTACAAAACACTCTACAAGTAAGTGGGCTAGAACAGCAGGAGACAGGACTAGGTACAAAACACTCTACAAGTAAGTGGGTTAGGACAGCAGGAGACAGGACTAGGTCCAAAACACTCTACAAGTAAGTGGGTTAGGACAGCAGGAGACAGGACTAGGTCCAAAACACTCTACAAGTAAGTGGGCTAGGACAGCAGGAGACAGGACTAGGTCCAAAACACTCGACAAGTAAGTGGGCTAGGACAGCAGGAGACAGGACTAGGTCCAAAACACTCGACAAGTAAGTGGGCTAGGACAGCAGGAGACAGGACTACGTCCAAAACACTATACAAGTAAGTGGGCTAGGACAGCAGGAGACAGGACTAGGTCCAAAACACTCTACAAGTAAGTGGGCTAGGACAGCAGGAGACAGGACTAGGTCCAAAACACTATACAAGTAAGTGGGCTAGGACAGCAGGAGACAGGACTAGGTCCAAAACACTCTACAAGTAAGTGGGTTAGGACAGCAGGAGACAGGACTAGGTCCAAAACACTCTACAAGTAAGTGGGTTAGGACAGCAGGATACAGGACTAGGTCCAAAACACTCTACAAGTAAGTGGGCTAGGACAGCAGGAGACAGGACTAGGTCCAAAACACTATACAAGTAAGTGGGTTAGGACAGCAGGATACAGGACTAGGTCCAAAACACTCTACAAGTAAGTGGGTTAGGACAGCAGGAGACAGGACTAGGTCCAAAACACTCTACAAGTAAGTGGGCTAGGACAGCAGGAGACAGGACTAGGTCCAAAACACTCTACAAGTAAGTGGGTTAGGACAGCAGGATACAGGACTAGGTCCAAAACACTCTACAAGTAAGTGGGTTAGGACAGCAGGAGACAGGACTAGGTCCAAAACACTATACAAGTAAGTGGGCTAGGACAGCAGGAGACAGGACTAGGTCCAAAACACTCGACAAGTAAGTGGGCTAGGACAGCAGGAGACAGGGCTAGGTATAAAACACTCTACAAGTAAGTGGGCTAGGACAGCAGGAGACAGGACTAGGTCCAAAACACTATACAAGTAAGTGGGCTAGGACAGCAGGAAACAGGACTAGGTACAAACCACTCTACAAGTAAGTGGGCTAGGACAGCAGGAGACAGGACTAGGTCCAAAACACTATACAAGTAAGTGAGCTAGGACAGCAGGAGACAGGAATAGGTCCAAAACACTATACAAGTAAGTGGGCTAGGACAGCAGGAGACAGGACTAGGTACAAAACACTCTACAAGTAAGTGGGTTAGGACAGCAGGAAACAGGACTAGGTACAAACCACTCTACGAGTAAGTGGGTTAGGACAGCAGGAGACAGGACAAGGTACAAACCACTCTACAAGTAAGTGGGTTAGGACAGCAGGAGACAGGACTAGGTACAAAACACTCTACAAGTAAGTGGGCTAGGACAGCAGGAGACAGGACTAGGTACAAAACACTCTACAAGTAAGTGGGCTAGAACAGCAGGAGACAGGACTAGGTACAAAACACTCTACAAGTAAGTGGGCTAGAACAGCAGGAGACAGGACTAGGTACAAAACACTCTACAAGTAAGTGGGCTAGAACAGCAGGAGACAGGACTAGGTACAAAACACTCTACAAGTAAGTGGGCTAGGACAGCAGGAGACAGGACTAGGTACAAAACACTCTACACGTACGTGGGCTAGGACAGCAGGAGACAGGACTAGGTACAAAACACTCTACACGTACGTGGGCTAGGACAGCAGGAGACAGGACTAGGTACAAAACACTCTACAAGTAAGTGGGCTAGAACAGCAGGAGACAGGACTAGGTACAAAACACTCTACAAGTAAGTGGGCTAGAACAGCAGGAGACAGGACTAGGTACAAAACACTCTACAAGTACGTGGGCTAGGACAGCAGGAGACAGGACTATGTACAAAACACTCTACAAGTAAGTGGGCTAGGACAGCAGGAGACAGGACTAGGTACAAAACACTCTACAAATACGTGGGCTAGGACAGCAGGAGACAGGACTAGGTCCAAAACACTCTACAAGTAAGTGGGCTAGGACAGCAGGAGACATTACTAGGTATAAAACACTCTACAAGTAAGTGGGCTAGAACAGCAGGGGGCAGGACTAGGTACAAAACACTCTACAAGTAAGTGGGCTAGGACAGCAGGAGACAGGACTAGGTACAAAACACTCTACAAGTAAGTGGGCTAGGACAGCAGGAGACAGGACTAGGTACAAAACACTCTATAAGTAAGTGGGCTAGGACAGCAGGAGACAGGGCTAGGTCCAAAAGACTCTACAAGTAAGTGGGTTGGGACAGCAGGAGACAGGACTAGGTACAAAACACTCTATGAGTAAGTGGGCTAGGACAGCAGGAGACAGGGCTAGGTCCAAAACACTCTACAAGTAAGTGGGCTAGGACAGCAGGAGACAGGACTAGGTACAAAACACTCTATGAGTAAGTGGGCTAGGATAGCAGGAGACAGGACTAGGTCCAAAACACTCTACAAGTAAGTGGGTTGGGACAGCAGGAGACAGGACTAGGTACAAAACACTATGCTAGTCAGTGGGTTAGGACAGCAGGAGACAGGACTAGGTACAAAACACTCTACAAGTAAGTGGGCTAGGACAGCAGGAGACAGGACTAGGTACAAAACACTCTATGAGTAAGTGGGCTAGGATAGCAGGAGACAGGACTAGGTCCAAAACACTCTACAAGTAAGTGGGCTAGGACAGCAGGAGACAGGACTAGGTACAAAACACTATGCTAGTCAGTGGGTTAGGACAGCAGGAGACAGGACTAGGTACAAAACACTCTACAAGTAAGTGGGCTAGGACAGCAGGAGACAGGACTAGGTACAAAACACTCTACAAGTAAGTGGGCTAGGACAGCAGGAGACAGGACTAGGTCCAAAACACTCTACAAGTAAGTGGGTTAGGACAGCAGGATACAGGACTAGGTCCAAAACACTCTACAAGTAAGTGGGTTAGGACAGCAGGAGACAGGACTAGGTCCAAAACACTATACAAGTAAGTGGGCTAGGACAGCAGGAGACAGGACTAGGTCCAAAACACTCGACAAGTAAGTGGGCTAGGACAGCAGGAGACAGGGCTAGGTATAAAACACTCTACAAGTAAGTGGGCTAGGACAGCAGGAGACAGGACTAGGTCCAAAACACTATACAAGTAAGTGGGCTAGGACAGCAGGAAACAGGACTAGGTACAAACCACTCTACAAGTAAGTGGGCTAGGACAGCAGGAGACAGGACTAGGTCCAAAACACTATACAAGTAAGTGAGCTAGGACAGCAGGAGACAGGAATAGGTCCAAAACACTATACAAGTAAGTGGGCTAGGACAGCAGGAGACAGGACTAGGTACAAAACACTCTACAAGTAAGTGGGTTAGGACAGCAGGAAACAGGACTAGGTACAAACCACTCTACGAGTAAGTGGGTTAGGACAGCAGGAGACAGGACAAGGTACAAACCACTCTACAAGTAAGTGGGTTAGGACAGCAGGAGACAGGACTAGGTACAAAACACTCTACAAGTAAGTGGGCTAGGACAGCAGGAGACAGGACTAGGTACAAAACACTCTACAAGTAAGTGGGCTAGAACAGCAGAAGACAGGACTAGGTACAAAACACTCTACAAGTAAGTGGGCTAGAACAGCAGGAGACAGGACTAGGTACAAAACACTCTACAAGTAAGTGGGCTAGAACAGCAGGAGACAGGACTAGGTACAAAACACTCTACAAGTAAGTGGGCTAGGACAGCAGGAGACAGGACTAGGTACAAAACACTCTACACGTACGTGGGCTAGGACAGCAGGAGACAGGACTAGGTACAAAACACTCTACACGTACGTGGGCTAGGACAGCAGGAGACAGGACTAGGTACAAAACACTCTACAAGTAAGTGGGCTAGAACAGCAGGAGACAGGACTAGGTACAAAACACTCTACAAGTAAGTGGGCTAGAACAGCAGGAGACAGGACTAGGTACAAAACACTCTACAAGTACGTGGGCTAGGACAGCAGGAGACAGGACTATGTACAAAACACTCTACAAGTAAGTGGGCTAGGACAGCAGGAGACAGGACTAGGTACAAAACACTCTACAAGTACGTGGGCTAGGACAGCAGGAGACAGGACTAGGTCCAAAACACTCTACAAGTAAGTGGGCTAGGACAGCAGGAGACAGGACTAGGTATAAAACACTCTACAAGTAAGTGGGCTAGAACAGCAGGGGGCAGGACTAGGTACAAAACACTCTACAAGTAAGTGGGCTAGGACAGCAGGAGACAGGACTAGGTACAAAACACTCTACAAGTAAGTGGGCTAGGACAGCAGGAGACATGACTAGGTACAAAACACTCTACAAGTAAGTGGGCTAGGACAGCAGGAGACAGGGCTAGGTCCAAAACACTCTACAAGTAAGTGGGTTGGGACAGCAGGAGACAGGACTAGGTACAAAACACTCTATGAGTAAGTGGGCTAGGACAGCAGGAGACAGGGCTAGGTCCAAAACACTCTACAAGTAAGTGGGCTAGGACAGCAGGAGACAGGACTAGGTACAAAACACTCTATGAGTAAGTGGGCTAGGATAGCAGGAGACAGGACTAGGTCCAAAACACTCTACAAGTAAGTGGGTTGGGACAGCAGGAGACAGGACTAGGTACAAAACACTATGCTAGTCAGTGGGTTAGGACAGCAGGAGACAGGACTAGGTACAAAACACTCTACAAGTAAGTGGGCTAGGACAGCAGGAGACAGGACTAGGTACAAAACACTCTATGAGTAAGTGGGCTAGGATAGCAGGAGACAGGACTAGGTCCAAAACACTCTACAAGTAAGTGGGTTAGGACAGCAGGATACAGGACTAGGTCCAAAACACTCTACAAGTAAGTGGGTTAGGACAGCAGGAGACAGGACTAGGTCCAAAACACTATACAAGTAAGTGGGTTAGGACAGCAGGATACAGGACTAGGTCCAAAACACTCTACAAGTAAGTGGGTTAGGACAGCAGGAGACAGGACTAGGTCCAAAACACTCTACAAGTAAGTGGGCTAGGACAGCAGGAGACAGGACTAGGTCCAAAACACTCTACAAGTAAGTGGGTTAGGACAGCAGGATACAGGACTAGGTCCAAAACACTCTACAAGTAAGTGGGTTAGGACAGCAGGAGACAGGACTAGGTCCAAAACACTATACAAGTAAGTGGGCTAGGACAGCAGGAGACAGGACTAGGTCCAAAACACTCGACAAGTAAGTGGGCTAGGACAGCAGGAGACAGGGCTAGGTATAAAACACTCTACAAGTAAGTGGGCTAGGACAGCAGGAGACAGGACTAGGTCCAAAACACTATACAAGTAAGTGGGCTAGGACAGCAGGAAACAGGACTAGGTACAAACCACTCTACAAGTAAGTGGGCTAGGACAGCAGGAGACAGGACTAGGTCCAAAACACTATACAAGTAAGTGAGCTAGGACAGCAGGAGACAGGAATAGATCCAAAACACTATACAAGTAAGTGGGCTAGGACAGCAGGAGACAGGACTAGGTCCAAAACACTCGACAAGTAAGTGGGCTAGGACAGCAGGAGACAGGGCTAGGTATAAAACACTCTACAAGTAAGTGGGCTAGGACAGCAGGAGACAGGACTAGGTCCAAAACACTATACAAGTAAGTGGGCTAGGACAGCAGGAAACAGGACTAGGTACAAACCACTCTACAAGTAAGTGGGCTAGGACAGCAGGAGACAGGACTAGGTCCAAAACACTATACAAGTAAGTGAGCTAGGACAGCAGGAGACAGGAATAGGTCCAAAACACTATACAAGTAAGTGGGCTAGGACAGCAGGAGACAGGACTAGGTACAAAACACTCTACAAGTAAGTGGGTTAGGACAGCAGGAAACAGGACTAGGTACAAACCACTCTACGAGTAAGTGGGTTAGGACAGCAGGAGACAGGACAAGGTACAAACCACTCTACAAGTAAGTGGGTTAGGACAGCAGGAGACAGGACTAGGTACAAAACACTCTACAAGTAAGTGGGCTAGGACAGCAGGAGACAGGACTAGGTACAAAACACTCTACAAGTAAGTGGGCTAGAACAGCAGGAGACAGGACTAGGTACAAAACACTCTACAAGTAAGTGGGCTAGAACAGCAGGAGACAGGACTAGGTACAAAACACTCTACAAGTAAGTGGGCTAGAACAGCAGGAGACAGGACTAGGTACAAAACACTCTACAAGTAAGTGGGCTAGGACAGCAGGAGACAGGACTAGGTACAAAACACTCTACACGTACGTGGGCTAGGACAGCAGGAGACAGGACTAGGTACAAAATACTCTACACGTACGTGGGCTAGGACAGCAGGAGACAGGACTAGGTACAAAACACTCTACAAGTAAGTGGGCTAGAACAGCAGGAGACAGGACTAGGTACAAAACACTCTACAAGTAAGTGGGCTAGAACAGCAGGAGACAGGACTAGGTACAAAACACTCTACAAGTACGTGGGCTAGGACAGCAGGAGACAGGACTATGTACAAAACACTCTACAAGTAAGTGTGCTAGGACAGCAGGAGACAGGACTAGGTACAAAACACTCTACAAGTACGTGGGCTAGGACAGCAGGAGACAGGACTAGGTCCAAAACACTCTACAAGTAAGTGGGCTAGGACAGCAGGAGACATTACTAGGTATAAAACACTCTACAAGTAAGTGGGCTAGAACAGCAGGGGGCAGGACTAGGTACAAAACACTCTACAAGTAAGTGGGCTAGGACAGCAGGAGACAGGACTAGGTACAAAACACTCTACAAGTAAGTGGGCTAGGACAGCAGGAGACAGGACTAGGTACAAAACACTCTATAAGTAAGTGGGCTAGGACAGCAGGAGACAGGGCTAGGTCCAAAACACTCTACAAGTAAGTGGGTTGGGACAGCAGGAGACAGGACTAGGTACAAAACACTCTATGAGTAAGTGGGCTAGGACAGCAGGAGACAGGGCTAGGTCCAAAACACTCTACAAGTAAGTGGGCTAGGACAGCAGGAGACAGGACTAGGTACAAAACACTCTATGAGTAAGTGGGCTAGGATAGCAGGAGACAGGACTAGGTCCAAAACACTCTACAAGTAAGTGGGTTGGGACAGCAGGAGACAGGACTAGGTACAAAACACTATGCTAGTCAGTGGGTTAGGACAGCAGGAGACAGGACTAGGTACAAAACACTCTACAAGTAAGTGGGCTAGGACAGCAGGAGACAGGACTAGGTACAAAACACTCTATGAGTAAGTGGGCTAGGATAGCAGGAGACAGGACTATGTCCAAAACACTCTACAAGTAAGTGGGCTAGGACAGCAGGAGACAGGACTAGGTACAAAACACTATGCTAGTCAGTGGGTTAGGACAGCAGGAGACAGGACTAGGTACAAAACACTCTACAAGTAAGTGGGCTAGGACAGCAGGAGACAGGACTAGGTACAAAACACTCTACAAGTAAGTGGGCTAGGACAGCAGGAGACAGGACTAGGTCCAAAACACTCTACAAGTAAGTGGGTTAGGACAGCAGGATACAGGACTAGGTCCAAAACACTCTACAAGTAAGTGGGTTAGGACAGCAGGAGACAGGACTAGGTCCAAAACACTATACAAGTAAGTGGGCTAGGACAGCAGGAGACAGGACTAGGTCCAAAACACTCGACAAGTAAGTGGGCTAGGACAGCAGGAGACAGGGCTAGGTATAAAACACTCTACAAGTAAGTGGGCTAGGACAGCAGGAGACAGGACTAGGTCCAAAACACTATACAAGTAAGTGGGCTAGGACAGCAGGAAACAG
Organism: Cepaea hortensis; assembly: GCA_963921405.1. Classification (NCBI taxonomy): domain Eukaryota; kingdom Metazoa; phylum Mollusca; class Gastropoda; order Stylommatophora; family Helicidae; genus Cepaea; species Cepaea hortensis. Next base: position 54,212,541 of record OY992883.1, on the reverse strand, counting down.
GACTAGGTACAAACCACTCTACAAGTAAGTGGGCTAGGACAGCAGGAGACAGGACTAGGTCCAAAACACTATACAGGTAAGTGAGCTAGGACAGCAGGAGACAGGAATAGGTCCAAAACACTATACAAGTAAGTGGGCTAGGAAAGCAGGAGACAGGACTAGGTACAAAACACTCTACAAGTAAGTGGGTTAGGACAGCAGGAAACAGGACTAGGTACAAACCACTCTACGAGTAAGTGGGTTAGGACAGCAGGAGACAGGACAAGGTACAAACCACTCTACAAGTAAGTGGGTTAGGACAGCAGGAGACAGGACTAGGTACAAAACACTCTACAAGTAAGTGGGCTAGGACAGCAGGAGACAGGACTAGGTACAAAACACTCTACAAGTAAGTGGGCTAGAACAGCAGGAGACAGGACTAGGTACAAAACACTCTACAAGTAAGTGGGCTAGAACAGCAGGAGACAGAACTAGGTACAAAACACTCTACAAGTAAGTGGGCTAGAACAGCAGGAGACAGGACTAGGTACAAAACACTCTACAAGTAAGTGGGCTAGGACAGCAGGAGACAGGACTAGGTACAAAACACTCTACACGTACGTGGGCTAGGACAGCAGGAGACAGGACTAGGTACAAAACACTCTACACGTACGTGGGCTAGGACAGCAGGAGACAGGACTAGGTACAAAACACTCTACAAGTAAGTGGGCTAGAACAGCAGGAGACAGGACTAGGTACAAAACACTCTACAAGTAAGTGGGCTAGAACAGCAGGAGACAGGACTAGGTACAAAACACTCTACAAGTACGTGGGCTAGGACAGCAGGAGACAGGACTATGTACAAAACACTCTACAAGTAAGTGGGCTAGGACAGCAGGAGACAGGACTAGGTACAAAACACTCTACAAGTACGTGGGCTAGGACAGCAGGAGACAGGACTAGGTCCAAAACACTCTACAAGTAAGTGGGCTAGGACAGCAGGAGACAGGACTAGGTATAAAACACTCTACAAGTAAGTGGGCTAGAACAGCAGGGGGCAGGACTAGGTACAAAACACTCTACAAGTAAGTGGGCTAGGACAGCAGGAGACAGGACTAGGTACAAAACACTCTACAAGTAAGTGGGCTAGGACAGCAGGAGACAGGACTAGGTACAAAACACTCTACAAGTAAGTGGGCTAGGACAGCAGGAGACAGGGCTAGGTCCAAAACACTCTACAAGTAAGTGGGTTGGGACAGCAGGAGACAGGACTAGGTACAAAACACTCTATGAGTAAGTGGGCTAGGACAGCAGGAGACAGGGCTAGGTCCAAAACACTCTACAAGTAAGTGGGCTAGGACAGCAGGAGACAGGACTAGGTACAAAACACTCTATGAGTAAGTGGGCTAGGATAGCAGGAGACAGGACTAGGTCCAAAACACTCTACAAGTAAGTGGGTTGGGACAGCAGGAGACAGGACTAGGTACAAAACACTATGCTAGTCAGTGGGTTAGGACAGCAGGAGACAGGACTAGGTACAAAACACTCTACAAGTAAGTGGGCTAGGACAGCAGGAGACAGGACTAGGTACAAAACACTCTATGAGTAAGTGGGCTAGGATAGCAGGAGACAGGACTAGGTCCAAAACACTCTACAAGTAAGTGGGCTAGGACAGCAGGAGACAGGACTAGGTACAAAACACTATGCTAGTCAGTGGGTTAGGACAGCAGGAGACAGGACTAGGTACAAAACACTCTACAAGTAAGTGGGCTAGGACAGCAGGAGACAGGACTAGGTACAAAACACTATGCTAGTCAGTGGGTTAGGACAGCAGGAGACAGGACTAGGTACAAAACACTCTACAAGTAAGTGGGCTAGGACAGCAGGAGACAGGACTAGGTACAAAACACTATGCTAGTAAGTAGGCTAGGGCAGCAGGAGACAGGACTAGGTACAAAACACTATGCTAGTCAGTGGGGTAGGACAGCAGGAGACAGGACTAGGTACAAAACACTCTACAAGTAAGTGGGTTGGGACAGCAGGAGACAGGACTAGGTACAAAACACTATGCTAGTAAGTAGGCTAGGGCAGCAGGAGACAGGACTAGGTACAAAACACTCTACAAGTAAGTGGGTTGGGACAGCAGGAGACAGGACTAGGTACAAAACACTATGCTAGTCAGTGGGTTAGGACAGCAGGAGACAGGACTAGGTACAAAACACTCTACAAGTAAGTGGGCTAGGACAGCAGGAGACAGGACTAGGTACAAAACACTCTATGAGTAAGTGGGCTAGGATAGCAGGAGACAGGACTAGGTCCAAAACACTCTACAAGTAAGTGGGTTAGGACAGCAGGATACAGGACTAGGTCCAAAACACTCTACAAGTAAGTGGGTTAGGACAGCAGGAGACAGGACTAGGTCCAAAACACTATACAAGTAAGTGGGTTAGGACAGCAGGATACAGGACTAGGTCCAAAACACTCTACAAGTAAGTGGGTTAGGACAGCAGGAGACAGGACTAGGTCCAAAACACTCTACAAGTAAGTGGGCTAGGACAGCAGGAGACAGGACTAGGTCCAAAACACTCTACAAGTAAGTGGGTTAGGACAGCAGGATACAGGACTAGGTCCAAAACACTCTACAAGTAAGTGGGTTAGGACAGCAGGAGACAGGACTAGGTCCAAAACACTATACAAGTAAGTGGGCTAGGACAGCAGGAGACAGGACTAGGTCCAAAACACTCGACAAGTAAGTGGGCTAGGACAGCAGGAGACAGGGCTAGGTATAAAACACTCTACAAGTAAGTGGGCTAGGACAGCAGGAGACAGGACTAGGTCCAAAACACTATACAAGTAAGTGGGCTAGGACAGCAGGAAACAGGACTAGGTACAAACCACTCTACAAGTAAGTGGGCTAGGACAGCAGGAGACAGGACTAGGTCCAAAACACTATACAAGTAAGTGAGCTAGGACAGCAGGAGACAGGAATAGATCCAAAACACTATACAAGTAAGTGGGCTAGGACAGCAGGAGACAGGACTAGGTCCAAAACACTCGACAAGTAAGTGGGCTAGGACAGCAGGAGACAGGGCTAGGTATAAAACACTCTACAAGTAAGTGGGCTAGGACAGCAGGAGACAGGACTAGGTCCAAAACACTATACAAGTAAGTGGGCTAGGACAGCAGGAAACAGGACTAGGTACAAACCACTCTACAAGTAAGTGGGCTAGGACAGCAGGAGACAGGACTAGGTCCAAAACACTATACAAGTAAGTGAGCTAGGACAGCAGGAGACAGGAATAGGTCCAAAACACTATACAAGTAAGTGGGCTAGGACAGCAGGAGACAGGACTAGGTACAAAACACTCTACAAGTAAGTGGGTTAGGACAGCAGGAAACAGGACTAGGTACAAACCACTCTACGAGTAAGTGGGTTAGGACAGCAGGAGACAGGACAAGGTACAAACCACTCTACAAGTAAGTGGGTTAGGACAGCAGGAGACAGGACTAGGTACAAAACACTCTACAAGTAAGTGGGCTAGGACAGTAGGAGACAGGACTAGGTACAAAACACTCTACAAGTAAGTGGGCTAGAACAGCAGGAGACAGGACTAGGTACAAAACACTCTACAAGTAAGTGGGCTAGAACAGCAGGAGACAGGACTAGGTACAAAACACTCTACAAGTAAGTGGGCTAGAACAGCAGGAGACAGGACTAGGTACAAAACACTCTACAAGTAAGTGGGCTAGGACAGCAGGAGACAGGACTAGGTACAAAACACTCTACACGTACGTGGGCTAGGACAGCAGGAGACAGGACTAGGTACAAAACACTCTACACGTACGTGGGCTAGGACAGCAGGAGACAGGACTAGGTACAAAACACTCTACAAGTAAGTGGGCTAGAACAGCAGGAGACAGGACTAGGTACAAAACACTCTACAAGTAAGTGGGCTAGAACAGCAGGAGACAGGACTAGGTACAAAACACTCTACAAGTACGTGGGCTAGGACAGCAGGAGACAGGACTATGTACAAAACACTCTACAAGTAAGTGTGCTAGGACAGCAGGAGACAGGACTAGGTACAAAACACTCTACAAGTACGTGGGCTAGGACAGCAGGAGACAGGACTAGGTCCAAAACACTCTACAAGTAAGTGGGCTAGGACAGCAGGAGACATTACTAGGTATAAAACACTCTACAAGTAAGTGGGCTAGAACAGCAGGGGGCAGGACTAGGTACAAAACACTCTACAAGTAAGTGGGCTAGGACAGCAGGAGACAGGACTAGGTACAAAACACTCTACAAGTAAGTGGGCTAGGACAGCAGGAGACAGGACTAGGTACAAAACACTCTATAAGTAAGTGGGCTAGGACAGCAGGAGACAGGGCTAGGTCCAAAACACTCTACAAGTAAGTGGGTTGGGACAGCAGGAGACAGGACTAGGTACAAAACACTCTATGAGTAAGTGGGCTAGGACAGCAGGAGACAGGGCTAGGTCCAAAACACTCTACAAGTAAGTGGGCTAGGACAGCAGGAGACAGGACTAGGTACAAAACACTCTATGAGTAAGTGGGCTAGGATAGCAGGAGACAGGACTAGGTCCAAAACACTCTACAAGTAAGTGGGTTGGGACAGCAGGAGACAGGACTAGGTACAAAACACTATGCTAGTCAGTGGGTTAGGACAGCAGGAGACAGGACTAGGTACAAAACACTCTACAAGTAAGTGGGCTAGGACAGCAGGAGACAGGACTAGGTACAAAACACTCTATGAGTAAGTGGGCTAGGATAGCAGGAGACAGGACTATGTCCAAAACACTCTACAAGTAAGTGGGCTAGGACAGCAGGAGACAGGACTAGGTACAAAACACTATGCTAGTCAGTGGGTTAGGACAGCAGGAGACAGGACTAGGTACAAAACACTCTACAAGTAAGTGGGCTAGGACAGCAGGAGACAGGACTAGGTACAAAACACTCTACAAGTAAGTGGGCTAGGACAGCAGGAGACAGGACTAGGTCCAAAACACTCTACAAGTAAGTGGGTTAGGACAGCAGGATACAGGACTAGGTCCAAAACACTCTACAAGTAAGTGGGTTAGGACAGCAGGAGACAGGACTAGGTCCAAAACACTATACAAGTAAGTGGGCTAGGACAGCAGGAGACAGGACTAGGTCCAAAACACTCGACAAGTAAGTGGGCTAGGACAGCAGGAGACAGGGCTAGGTATAAAACACTCTACAAGTAAGTGGGCTAGGACAGCAGGAGACAGGACTAGGTCCAAAACACTATACAAGTAAGTGGGCTAGGACAGCAGGAAACAGGACTAGGTACAAACCACTCTACAAGTAAGTGGGCTAGGACAGCAGGAGACAGGAATAGGTCCAAAACACTATACAAGTAAGTGGGCTAGGAAAGCAGGAGACAGGACTAGGTACAAAACACTCTACAAGTAAGTGGGTTAGGACAGCAGGAAACAGGACTAGGTACAAACCACTCTACGAGTAAGTGGGTTAGGACAGCAGGAGACAGGACAAGGTACAAACCACTCTACAAGTAAGTGGGTTAGGACAGCAGGAGACAGGACTAGGTACAAAACACTCTACAAGTAAGTGGGCTAGGACAGCAGGAGACAGGACTAGGTACAAAACACTCTACAAGTAAGTGGGCTAGAACAGCAGGAGACAGGACTAGGTACAAAACACTCTACAAGTAAGTGGGCTAGAACAGCAGGAGACAGAACTAGGTACAAAACACTCTACAAGTAAGTGGGCTAGAACAGCAGGAGACAGGACTAGGTACAAAACACTCTACAAGTAAGTGGGCTAGGACAGCAGGAGACAGGACTAGGTACAAAACACTCTACACGTACGTGGGCTAGGACAGCAGGAGACAGGACTAGGTACAAAACACTCTACACGTACGTGGGCTAGGACAGCAGGAGACAGGACTAGGTACAAAACACTCTACAAGTAAGTGGGCTAGAACAGCAGGAGACAGGACTAGGTACAAAACACTCTACAAGTAAGTGGGCTAGAACAGCAGGAGACAGGACTAGGTACAAAACACTCTACAAGTACGTGGGCTAGGACAGCAGGAGACAGGACTATGTACAAAACACTCTACAAGTAAGTGGGCTAGGACAGCAGGAGACAGGACTAGGTACAAAACACTCTACAAGTACGTGGGCTAGGACAGCAGGAGACAGGACTAGGTCCAAAACACTCTACAAGTAAGTGGGCTAGAACAGCAGGGGGCAGGACTAGGTACAAAACACTCTACAAGTAAGTGGGCTAGGACAGCAGGAGACAGGACTAGGTACAAAACACTCTACAAGTAAGTGGGCTAGGACAGCAGGAGACAGGACTAGGTACAAAACACTCTACAAGTAAGTGGGCTAGGACAGCAGGAGACAGGGCTAGGTCCAAAACACTCTACAAGTAAGTGGGTTGGGACAGCAGGAGACAGGACTAGGTACAAAACACTCTATGAGTAAGTGGGCTAGGACAGCAGGAGACAGGGCTAGGTCCAAAACACTCTACAAGTAAGTGGGCTAGGACAGCAGGAGACAGGACTAGGTACAAAACACTCTATGAGTAAGTGGGCTAGGATAGCAGGAGACAGGACTAGGTCCAAAACACTCTACAAGTAAGTGGGTTGGGACAGCAGGAGACAGGACTAGGTACAAAACACTATGCTAGTCAGTGGGTTAGGACAGCAGGAGACAGGACTAGGTACAAAACACTCTACAAGTAAGTGGGCTAGGACAGCAGGAGACAGGACTAGGTACAAAACACTCTATGAGTAAGTGGGCTAGGATAGCAGGAGACAGGACTAGGTCCAAAACACTCTACAAGTAAGTGGGCTAGGACAGCAGGAGACAGGACTAGGTACAAAACACTATGCTAGTCAGTGGGTTAGGACAGCAGGAGACAGGACTAGGTACAAAACACTCTACAAGTAAGTGGGCTAGGACAGCAGGAGACAGGACTAGGTACAAAACACTATGCTAGTCAGTGGGTTAGGACAGCAGGAGACAGGACTAGGTACAAAACACTCTACAAGTAAGTGGGCTAGGACAGCAGGAGACAGGACTAGGTACAAAACACTATGCTAGTAAGTAGGCTAGGGCAGCAGGAGACAGGACTAGGTACAAAACACTATGCTAGTCAGTGGGGTAGGACAGCAGGAGACAGGACTAGGTACAAAACACTCTACAAGTAAGTGGGTTGGGACAGCAGGAGACAGGACTAGGTACAAAACACTATGCTAGTAAGTAGGCTAGGGCAGCAGGAGACAGGACTAGGTACAAAACACTATGCTAGTCAGTGGGGTAGGACAGCAGGAGACAGGACTAGGTACAAAACACTCTACAAGTAAGTGGGTTGGGACAGCAGGAGACAGGACCAGGTACAAAACACTCTATGAGTAAGTGGGCTAGGATAGCAGGAGACAGGACTAGGTCCAAAACACTCTACAAGTAAGTGGGCTAGGACAGCAGGAGACAGGACTAGGTACAAAACACTATGCTAGTCAGTGGGGTAGGACAGCAGGAGACAGGACTAGGTACAAAACACTCTACAAGTAAGTGGGTTGGGACAGCAGGAGACAGGACTAGGTACAAAACACTATGCTAGTCAGTGGGTTAGGACAGCAGGAGACAGGACTAGGTACAAAACACTCTACAAGTAAGTGGGCTAGGACAGCAGGAGACAGGACTAGGTCCAAAACACTCTACAAGTAAGTGGGCTAGGACAGCAGGAGACAGGACTAGGTACAAAACACTCTATGAGTAAGTGGGCTAGGATAGCAGGAGACAGGACTAGGTCCAAAACACTCTACAAGTAAGTGGGCTAGGACAGCAGGAGACAGGACTAGGTACAAAACACTATGCTAGTCAGTGGGGTAGGACAGCAGGAGACAGGACTAGGTACAAAACACTCTACAAGTAAGTGGGTTGGGACAGCAGGAGACAGGACTAGGTACAAAACACTCTACAAGTAAGTGGGTTAGGACAGCAGGAAACAGGACTAGGTACAAACCACTCTACGAGTAAGTGGGTTAGGACAGCAGGAGACAGGACAAGGTACAAACCACTCTACAAGTAAGTGGGTTAGGACAGCAGGAGACAGGACTAGGTACAAAACACTCTACAAGTAAGTGGGCTAGAACAGCAGGAGACAGGACTAGGTACAAAACACTCTACAAGTAAGTGGGCTAGAACAGCAGGAGACAGGACTAGGTACAAAACACTCTACAAGTAAGTGGGCTAGAACAGCAGGAGACAGGACTAGGTACAAAACACTCTACAAGTAAGTGGGCTAGGACAGCAGGAGACAGGACTAGGTACAAAACACTCTACACGTACGTGGGCTAGGACAGCAGGAGACAGGACTAGGTACAAAACACTCTACACGTACGTGGGCTAGGACAGCAGGAGACAGGACTAGGTACAAAACACTCTACAAGTAAGTGGGCTAGAACAGCAGGAGACAGGACTAGGTACAAAACACTCTACAAGTAAGTGGGCTAGAACAGCAGGAGACAGGACTAGGTACAAAACACTCTACAAGTACGTGGGCTAGGACAGCAGGAGACAGGACTATGTACAAAACACTCTACAAGTAAGTGGGCTAGGACAGCAGGAGACAGGACTAGGTACAAAACACTCTACAAGTACGTGGGCTAGGACAGCAGGAGACAGGACTAGGTCCAAAACACTCTACAAGTAAGTGGGCTAGGACAGCAGGAGACAGGACTAGGTATAAAACACTCTACAAGTAAGTGGGCTAGAACAGCAGGGGGCAGGACTAGGTACAAAACACTCTACAAGTAAGTGGGCTAGGACAGCAGGAGACAGGACTAGGTACAAAACACTCTACAAGTAAGTGGGCTAGGACAGCAGGAGACAGGACTAGGTACAAAACACTCTACAAGTAAGTGGGCTAGGACAGCAGGAGACAGGGCTAGGTCCAAAACACTCTACAAGTAAGTGGGTTGGGACAGCAGGAGACAGGACTAGGTACAAAACACTCTATGAGTAAGTGGGCTAGGACAGCAGGAGACAGGGCTAGGTCCAAAACACTCTACAAGTAAGTGGGCTAGGACAGCAGGAGACAGGACTAGGTACAAAACACTCTATGAGTAAGTGGGCTAGGATAGCAGGAGACAGGACTAGGTCCAAAACACTCTACAAGTAAGTGGGTTGGGACAGCAGGAGACAGGACTAGGTACAAAACACTATGCTAGTCAGTGGGTTAGGACAGCAGGAGACAGGACTAGGTACAAAACACTCTACAAGTAAGTGGGCTAGGACAGCAGGAGACAGGACTAGGTACAAAACACTCTATGAGTAAGTGGGCTAGGATAGCAGGAGACAGGACTAGGTCCAAAACACTCTACAAGTAAGTGGGCTAGGACAGCAGGAGACAGGACTAGGTACAAAACACTATGCTAGTCAGTGGGTTAGGACAGCAGGAGACAGGACTAGGTACAAAACACTCTACAAGTAAGTGGGCTAGGACAGCAGGAGACAGGACTAGGTACAAAACACTATGCTAGTCAGTGGGTTAGGACAGCAGGAGACAGGACTAGGTACAAAACACTCTACAAGTAAGTGGGCTAGGACAGCAGGAGACAGGACTAGGTACAAAACACTATGCTAGTAAGTAGGCTAGGGCAGCAGGAGACAGGACTAGGTACAAAACACTATGCTAGTCAGTGGGGTAGGACAGCAGGAGACAGGACTAGGTACAAAACACTCTACAAGTAAGTGGGTTGGGACAGCAGGAGACAGGACTAGGTACAAAACACTATGCTAGTAAGTAGGCTAGGACAGCAGGAGACAGGACTAGGTACAAAACACTCTACAAGTAAGTGGGTTGGGACAGCAGGAGACAGGACTAGGTACAAAACACTATGCTAGTCAGTGGGTTAGGACAGCAGGAGACAGGACTAGGTACAAAACACTCTACAAGTAAGTGGGCTAGGACAGCAGGAGACAGGACTAGGTCCAAAACACTCTACAAGTAAGTGGGCTAGGACAGCAGGAGACAGGACTAGGTACAAAACACTCTATGAGTAAGTGGGCTAGGATAGCAGGGGACAGGACTAGGTCCAAAACACTCTACAAGTAAGTGGGCTAGGACAGCAGGAGACAGGACTAGGTACAAAACACTATGCTAGTCAGTGGGGTAGGACAGCAGGAGACAGGACTAGGTACAAAACACTCTACAAGTAAGTGGGTTGGGACAGCAGGAGACAGGACTAGGTACAAAACACTATGCTAGTCAGTGGGTTAGGACAGCAGGAGACAGGACTAGGTCCAAAACACTCTACAAGTAAGTGGGCTAGGACAGCAGGAGACAGGACTAGGTCTAAATAACTCTACAAGTACGTGGGCTAGGACGGACAGCGGGAGACAGAAGACGCGTGATCTCCAAGAACCAGCTATATCTGGTCCTAACAACGAGATGTTGTCCACGGAATCTGTGTCTGAGGCCGGATCAATAATGACATCACACTCGTCTGCTGGACTCCACGTGAGCATGTGACCCGGAGGCGGGTGGGTTGGGTAGGGGTGTTAAGGACACCAGGACAAATGGGTGGACGGGGCTGTACCAGAGTCAGGAGGGAGCTTAGGAGATGTGGATGACATTTGGACAAATTGGTGGGGGTGGGGGTAGTAAGTGTGGAGGGCAGTTAGAGATTGCAATGGAAGTGACTGAAACAGAGTGGGATGAAACTGACTGAAACTAATTTATATGAAAGTGACTAAAACTGATTCAGATGAAAGTGGCTGAGACAGACTGAGATGAAAGTGACGGAGACGGATTGAGATGAAATTGACTGAAAAAGACGGAGATGAAAGTGCCTGAGACAGACTCAGATGAAAGTGACTGAGACAGATTCAGATGAAAGTTACTGAAACTGATTCAGATGAAAGTGAGTGAGACATACTGAAATGAAACTGACGGAAAGAAATTTACATTACAGTAACAAACACATTTAGATGAAAGTAGCACACACACACAAATGATATGAAAATGGCTGAAACAGAATGAGATGCAAGTGACTGAAATAGACTTAGATAAAAGTGCCTGAAATGGACTTTAATGACTACTGAAACAGAGTAAAGTGAAAGCTGACTGAATGACATGAAAGTGACAAACAGATTTAGATGAAAGTGACTGAAACAGACTGAGATGACAGAAACGGAAACTGAATTATATGAAAGTGACTGATTAGGATGAAAGTGACAAACATAATGAGACGAAAGTGACTGTTACAGGGTGGGTGTAGAGTAATTGTTATAAAATGAGATAAACGTTGCTTATTCAGAGTGGGATGAAAGTGACTTGAACAGAAAGGGATGAAATGATCGTAACACAGTGTGATGAAATTACTGAAACAGAGTGAGATGAAATGATTAAAGCAGAGTTGAATGAAAGTGTCTGTAACTGTCTGGCATTGATGATCGTATCAGAGTTTTCAGGGTGTAAGTAACAGAAACAGAATGAGACAGCAGTGTTATAAACACACAACTACGCGGGCGCGTGCAAACACAGATGAAAGAAAGAAAGAAAGAAAGAAAGAAAGAAAGAAAGAAAGAAAGAAAGAAAGAAAGAAAGAAAGAAAGAAAGAAAGAAAGAAAGAAAGAAAGAAAGAAAGAAAGAAAGAAAGCTTAATAATATTTAGAGATGTGGTAAGAAGAAGAAGGAGGAGGAGGAGGAGGAGGAGGAGGAGGAGGAGGAGGAGGAGGAGGAGGAGGAGGAGAAGAAGAAGAAGAAGAAGAAGAAGAAGAAGAAGAAGAAGAAGAAGAAGAAGAAGAAGAAGAAGAAGAAGAAGAAGAAGAAGAAGAAGAAGAAGAACAACAACAACAACAACAACAACAACAACAACAACAACAACAACAACAACAACAACAGAAGTTAGCTTGGACATAAGATAACAAAAGTAAACACATGTAGTATCAAGCATGTCCGGGCATCAGAGGCGCTGATGCCCCAAGGTGAGCTACCCGGCTGATCAAGAGCTCTCTCCGTGTCTCACAGAACACACCGGGACCAGACACCAGTCTGACTAATAAAGCGAGGACCGGCTGTTATCTCGGCTTAGATCAAGTCTGGCCACGACTACACGCGTTGCACGCTACGAAATTACAACAGTCACAGTATTCCCCACGTAAATGATGGATAATCAGTACTCACGTCGTGCATGCACCGCTCATTAATGGGGAGACGAAGACGGTGGAGAGCACAAGGAGGAAGAGAAGAAGTGGAAGACGTAGCAGGAGAAGTGGAATACGTCTGCTGCTTGCCTACTGGCGTGGGCGAATTTTCCGGAAGAAGATTCCCGAAGAGTGGATGAAACCTGTGTTTTGTACTTTATACATACACACGCTGAGACCAGACTGTCGCCGAGTTGTTGTATTCTAGTGAAAGTATAAGGCGACGGCCGTTCAGATGGCAACGGCAAGCTACTGCGTGTCTAAGTATGTGCGTGTACGCGAGTGTGTACTTATATGTAGGTCCGTGTCTAAGTATGTGCGTGTACGCGAGTGTGTACTTATATGTAGGTCCGTGTCTAAGTATGTGCGTGTACGCGAGTGTGTACTTATATGTAGGTCCGTGTCTAAGTATGTGCGTGTACGTGAGTGTGTACTTATATGTACGTCCGTGTCTAAGTATGTGCGTGTACGCGAGTGTGTACTTATATGTACATCCGTGTCTAAGTATGTGCGTGTACGCGAGTGTGTACTTATATGTACATCCGTGTCTAAGTATGTGCGTGTACGCGAGTGTGTACTTATATGTACATCCGTGTCTAAGTATGTGCGTGTACGCGAGTGTGTACTTATATGTACATCCGTGTCTAAGTATGTGCGTGTACGCGAGTGTGTACTTATATGTACATCCGTGTCTAAGTATGTGCGTGTACGCGAGTGTGTACTTATATGTACATCCGTGTCTAAGTATGTGCGTGTACGCGAGTGTGTACTTATATGTACATCCGTGTCTAAGTATGTGCGTGTACGTGAGTGTGTACTTATATGTACATCCGTGTCTAAGTATGTGCGTTAGTCAGTTAGTTAGTTAGTTGGTTGGTTGGTTGGTTGATTGGTCGGTTAGTTGGTTGGTTGTTTGATTGGTTGATTGGCTGGTTGGTTGATTGATTGGTTGGTTGATTGGTTGGTTGATTCGTTGGTTGGTTGGTTGATTGATTGATTGGTTGATTGGTTGGTTGGTTGATTGTTTGTTTGGTTGGTTGATTGGTTGGTTGATTGATTGGTTGATTGGTTCGTTGGCTGGCTGGTTCGTTGGTTAATTGGTTGATTGGTTGGTTGGTTGGTTGGTTGGTTTGTTGGTTGGTTCAGGTGACTCAACTAAACATATATTGGAAATAACAAGCAGCCATCAGAATTGATAACAATGTAGTTCAATATCAGCCTATTAAAAGAGGTGTGAGACAGGGATGTGTAATGTCTCCAGATCTTTTTTCTCTGTACAGTGAAAATATTTTCAGAAATATAGAAGATATGGAAGGAATCAACATTGGGGGACGATACATCAATAACATTAGATATGCAGATGTTACAGTCTTGATTGCAGACAATGAACAGGACCAAAATTTAGTAGATGCGGTTGTTGCACACAGTGAACAACTAGGATTAGAACTAAATATTAAGAAGACACAGATTATGGTCGTCACTGGGAAGAAGGAAATACCACAATGTGATATACGAGTAAATGGGCATATTCTTAAGCAAGTGAATCGATACAGTTGTCTCGGCATAGTCATAACATCTGATGGGAGATGCCTTGAAGAGATTAGAACAAGAATTGCCATTGCGAAGGTAGCCTTTTGCAAGATGAAAAACATACTGACCAATAAAAAGATGTCAATTGAAACGAGAAAAAGAGTGTTGAGGTGCTACATAGAACCTATACTTTTGTATGGATGTGAAGCGTGGACAATAAGCAATCAGGCTGAAAAACAGCTGATCTCTCTCCCCCCCCCCCCCCCCGCGTTTCCATCCTGTTTCAGGATATTGCGGTCAACACCAGCATCTTTCAGCTGTATGTTGATTCCTAGGCTAGATTACGCTCATCAGCAAGCCACGACTTTCCTGTGGAAATGTGGTTTCTGAGGAAAATGCAAAGAATACCATGGACAGACAGAAAAACCAATGAACAAGTCCATTAAGAAGCAAATGAAAATCGTAAACTGATTAGAGACATTAGACGCAGACAGTCATAATTATGTGGGCATGTTATGAGAAGAAATTACTTGGAGAACTTGGTGACAACTGGCAAGATCGAAGGGAACAGACCAAGGGGAAGACCAAGAAGTAAATACCTGGATGGCTTGGCCACGTGGCATGGTCGAGACAGGAAAACAGAGCTGATCCACGACTCTGGTGATCGAGTGAGATGGCAGAACATTATCGGCATGGCACATGATGGATGGATGGATGGATGGATCATGTTGTCCACTTGAGGCTGGGTTGACCTCGGTGCCCGAGTCAATCAAAACCCACCTCGATGTGAATTTGAACCCATGACTATCAGGTTGGCAGGCAAGCGCATAGCCACCACACCACGCCAGCCCACTAGCACTGCTCCCCCGCCAGCCCACTAGCACTGCTCCCCCGCCAGCCCACTAGCACTGCTCCCCCGCCAGCCCACTAGCATTACTCCCCCGCCAGCCCACTAACACGGCTCCCCCGCCAGTCTACTAACACGGCTCCCCCGCCAGTCTACTAACACGGCTCTCCCACCAGCACACTAGTACGGCTCCCCCGCCAGCCCACTAACATGGCCCCCCCCCGCCAGTCTACTAACACGGCTCCCCCGCCAGTCTACTAACACGGCTCCCCCACCAGCCCACTAGTACGGCTCCCCCGACAGTCTACTAGTACGGCTCCCCCACCAGCACACTAGTACGGCTCCCCCGCCAGTCTACTAACACGGCTCCCCCACCAGCACACTAGTACGGCTCCCCCGCCAGTCTACTAGTACGGCTCCCCCACCAGCACACTAACACGGCTCCCCCACCAGCACACTAGTACGGCTCCCCCGCCAGTCTACTAGTACGGCTCCCCCACCAGCCCACTAACACGGCTCCCCCACCAGCACACTAGTACGGCTCCCCCGCCAGTCTACTAACACGGCTCCCCCACCAGCACACTAGTACGGCTCCCCCGCCAGTCTACTAACACGGCTCCCCCACCAGCACACTAGTACGGCTCCCCCGCCAGTCTACTAGTACGGCTCCCCCACCAGCACACTAACACGGATCCCCCACCAGCACACTAGTACGGCTCCCCCGACAGTCTACTAGTACGGCTCCCCCACCAGCCCACTAACACGGCTCCCCCACCAGCACACTAGTACGGCTCCCCCCGCCAGTCTACTAACACGGCTCCCCCACCAGCACACTAGTACGGCTCCCCCGCCAGCCCACTAACACGGCTCCCCCGCCAGTCTACTAACACGGCTCCCCCACCAGCACACTAGTACGGCTCCCCCGCCAGCCCACTAACACGGCTCCCCCGCCAGTCTACTAACACAGCTCCCCCACCAGCCCACTAGTATGGCTCCCCCGCCAGCCCACTAACACGGCTCCCCCGCCAGCCCACTAACACGGCTCCCCCGCCAGCCCACTAACACGGCTCCCAGGCTTGAAAAATAAAAGTTAGTTGCATATTCTTTCCACCCCCCCCCCCCCACCCCCACCCCTTTTTTTGTTTTTACTGTTCCTGATTTCTGGGCAAATTTACACTTAGTAGTTTGCAGTTGCTTTCTGAACGACCGGCACTCATACCTTTGTATGGAAACCAACGCCAGGCAGTCTGCTTCCAAATCGCCCGCAGCTGTGTTTCAAACACGGTATGCGGGATTACGAATTGCGTCCGTAAACCCTTGGCCACAGAGCCGGCAAAATAAAACCAACGCCCTCTTCTCCTGCCATTTGGCGTGTTTGGTATATGGTGCTACCACCATATTTGCTGACCAATCGGCACTCGAGGACTGATGTGGCCAGTAACACACCGCTAAACTTCCGTTAATTTCAATTCGTAACTTACCTTTTTCTATAAATAAACTGTCAATTGCAGTGAGAAAAAAAGGCTCCTGAAGGGCTATATAGAACTTATACTGTTATATGCATGCAAAACATTAATAATTAGCAGACAAGCTAAGGACAATCTAATGGTAGTGGAAATGTGATTTGTGAGGAAAATGCAAAGAATATAATACGTGGATATAAAAGCGAATTCGACAGCACTGCAAGGTACACATGAAAACCGTACAGTAGTCTCAAAATTAGACGTAGACATTCAAGATTTATTTTTAAGCATATTATGAGGCGAAATAAACTAGAAAACATAGTGACAACTGGAAAATTTTATGTGGAAACAGCAAGAGGAGTGCGGAGGGATAAATACCTGGATGGGTTGGCCACAATTGCATATTTGGGACAAGAACACAGAGCTGATTCTTCTTCTTCTGCTGCGTTCATCCGGATTTTTTTTCCGGATGTGACTGCGTTGTGCCTGTTTACAGCAGAGCTGCGTTCTTGCGCCGTCAGGCCGACACATCCGACTTCTGCGGGCATTTGTTGACCGGGTTAACCTTCCCGGGAGCTGATTCAAAACTGGAGATCATGTGCGATGGCGGACTGCTCAAGCTTATCGGCATGTCACGTGATGATGATGATGATGATGATGATGATGATGATGATGATGATGATGATGATGATGATGATGATGATGATGACATGATGATGATGATGATGATGATGATTATGATGATGATGATGATGATGATGATGATGATGATGATGATGATGATGATGATGATGATGATGATGATGATGATGATGATGATGAAATTAGCTGTTTATGTGTGAGAAAATGTTTCATATTGTTAAATGTTACTTCGTCCATTGTAGTTCCTTTTCTTATTTCTGTCTAACAAATGTCATATTCGTATTTCTGTCTTACAACTATAATACAGGCGTAAATAACCCATTTCTTATTTCTGTCCAACAACTATCATAAAAAAGTAAATAACTTTATTTCTTATTTCTGTCCAACAACTATCATAAATAAGTAAATACCCCATTTCCTATTTCTATCCAACTATCATAAATAAGTAAATAACCCATTTCTTAATTCTGTCCAACAACTATCATAAATAAGTAAATAACCTTTTCTTATTTATGTCTAACAACTATCATAACTTTTCTTATTTCTGTCTTACAACTATCATAAGTAGGTAAATAACCTTTTTCTTATTTCTGTCTAACAACTATCATAAGTAAGCCAATAACCCTTTTCTTATTTCTGTCTAACAGCTATCATAACTTTTCTTATTTCTGTCTAACAACTATCATAACTTTTCTTATTTCTGTCTAACAAAAGACAGGTAAATAACCTTTTTTCTTATTTCTGTCTAACAACTATCATAAGTAAGCCAATAACCCTTTTTTTTTATTTCTAACAACTATCATAAGTAAACCAGTAACCAATAACCCTTTTCTTATTTCTAACAACTATCATAAGGAAGCCAATAACCCTTTTCTTATTTCTATCTAACAACTATCATAAGTAAGCCAATAACCAATAACCCTTTTCTTATTTCTGTATAACAACTATCATTAGTAAGTCAATAACCAATAACCCTTTTCTTATTTCTGTATAACAACTATCATAAGTAAGCCAATAACCAATAACCCTTTTCTTATTTCTGTATAGCAACTATCAAAAGTAAGTCAATAACCAATAACCCTTTTCTTATTTCTGTATAACAACTATCATAAGTAAGCCAATAACCAATAACCCTTTTCTTATTTCTATCTAACAACTATCATAAGTAAGCCAATAACCAATAACCCTTTTCTTATTTCTGTCTAACAACTATCATAAGTAAGCCAATAACCCAATAACCCTTTTCTTATTTCTATCTAACAACTATCATAAGTAAGCCAATAACCAATAACCCTTTTCTTATTTCTGTATAACAACTATCATAAGTAAGTCAATAACTCTTTCCCACACTTTGAGGCTGCGGGGTATTTGATGCATATCCCATATTTGTTATAAACCAATTGTACAGACGGTGAGCAAAGCCGTCAATATCACACCACCACCCTTGCTCTCCATACTTCTTCTTCTTCTTCTTCTTCTTCTTCTTCTTCTTCTTCTTCTTCTTCTTCTTCTTCTTCTTCTTCTTCTTCATCTTCTTCTTCTTCTTCTTCTTCTTCTTGTTGTTCATTCTCTTCCTCCTCCCCCTCTTCTTCTTGTTCTACTTCTGAATTAGGTCGCAGAAAACTGAGCTCCGACAATTAACACATCGGGCATGCCAACAATAGCAGTGTTGACTGTGTGTAAGTCAAACACGTAATCATTACACACAACTGAAAGCTAGTAATTACATGTTCGTAAACAACCCGTGATAGATCACAGCCTTTGCGCTTAGAAAAACGTAGAACACTTTTCAAATATGGATAAAGTAAACATATACACAAATAAACATATATATTTTGTTTCATTTCGGAATATGCTGTTTTTACGGTTTATTGTTGGTGTTTATGTTTTGAATTAGAAATATATAGACAAGAGGCATTAACATCTTTTAAGTGCTTCTGGCAACAGAAAGTCTTAATCTTACCCCAAAAGCAGCACTGACATTTATGTACAGGAGAGAATGAGCAAGAAATATCCCCCCCCCCCCCCCACACCCACCAGGCGATGGGGTCAAGGAATAGCAGAGACAACGAGCAGCACTTTCTAGCCAGCAGACACGGAATGTGCTCCAGAAAATGCTGCCTGGCCCGGCTCTGATAGGCACAACTGAGACACAAAAAAGATGGGTAATTAAATGCCGAGCATGTACTAATACAGTACAAACATTCATTAATATGCTGCCTGCTCCGAATAGAAGGCATAAAACGTGGGATTAGGGAGAGAACTGGGCGTATTCCAGCCAATCAGGTGTTGAAACGAGTTCCGGCGCCGGGCAGGGAACAAAACCTGATATTGTATTACTAGGAAGTCCTCTCTCTGGAACCCGCAGGGATTAATTAAATACGGGGAGACCTAAGAAACGAAGTAGAGGGCGACTCAGAAACGAAGGAGAGAGAGACCTAAGAAACGAAGTGAGTGAGACCTAAGAAACGAAGGAGAGAGAGACCTAAGAAACGAAACAAAGGGGGAGCTAAGAACACGAAGAAGAGAATTAGAGACATAGAAGAAAGATATAGGGAGGACATGAAGGGGGCTGCAGGAGATAGCAACAGATTTACGTCTGGAGTTGAGTTGTTTCAGGGCCTATGCCCCATTGAGATGTAAATAAAATAAGTTGAAAAAAGAGGTCGCCTTCAGAGCTTGGGATTTTATTCCAACTCCGAGTCTATTAAAACACATTGCGTACCGGGGATTAGAACCCTGCCCAAATAAGGCTTCAGTACGATATTCTAACACAATGGTTCTCAATCGGTGGGAAATCCCCCGGGGGGGGGGGGGTATATTAGTGTTTCAGGGGGGAGGGGGGGAATTAAGATTATTTCAAGATCGCATTAATACAAGATCTGCACTTGTCGCCCTAACTAAATGCTCCCCACTGTCCAGTGTGAAAAGTTGAATAGACGGGAGTCTCGGCAATCCAACAAGCCCGCACAGGTACACTGTACACAATGCCTCCGTCAGAATGTCAACACATAATTCACCAACGAATACCACAGTTCATCGTCGATGGGCTCTGCAGTCACCAGAGAGACCTCACTGACCCGGGTTTTCGCACATGGCTCGGTCTCTTACCGCAGGGCGACCCGCCGAAAGTGTCGCACAAAGCACGAACTCCGCAGCATCAGCACCGACTCCCAGGAGTCTCCCGAAAAATGCACTCGTGAACCGAAAGGGCAAAACAGTCAATTCAGCAAACGCCGGTAGCCATTGTTCCGAACATGCAGTTCACTTTACAGGACAGATGTAAAAGCATTCCACGCAAATTTCACAGCTCACGGTGTCGCCACCGCACTCACTCAGTAGCAGAGCGACGGAACCATGTGCTACCAGTCCAACATGAGGAAAATGCGATTGCAAACCGTAGCCACAAGCATAAACACGCCACAGGCCTTAACGGCTCAACGTCTAACCGCCATGCTGGCGACCGGAAGTCTAATCACATTTTATGTAGATGTCTAGATTTGTTCTAGTATGTGTTATTAAATTTAGCTTCCATTCTTATGTATACTGTGTAAGGGTTGGGGGGGGGGGATTTATAGGGAGAAAATTCGAAGGGGGGGGGGGGGAATGACGTTCTGAACATATTATAAAGGGAGGCATGGGCCAAAAAAGGTTGAGAACCACTGTTCTAACACAACCCTAGCCTCAGCCCTGTGCCGCACACTCCAGTATGAATGGTCACCAGTGGGTCAGCGTGTGTTAATCCCTCCAGCTTGTTATGACCTCGGGGTTTCCTCAACGGTCTACATGTTCTGGGTACACAGTTGTGTACATTCACTATGTACGCATAAACGTAGTGGCGTATGTTATACAACACATACAAGACGATACATACACGCATGTTGAGAGAAAGAGGGAATGGGTGGGGGGAGGGGGTGGGACGCATGTTGAGAGAAAGAGGGAGTGGGTGGGGGGAGGGGTGGGAATACAGGGAAACAGCGCGGAGGAGGGAGCGAGTGGGGAGAGAGATTGGGGAGACAGAGAAACAGATAGAGCGGAGAAGGGAGCGAGTGGGGAGAGAGATTGGGAAGAGAGAGATTGGGGAGAGAGAGATTGGGGAGAAAGGGAAACAGCAGACAGGAGAGAGAAATAGAGAGAGAGAGAGAGAGGGAGAGAGAGAGAGAGAGAGAGAGAGAGAGAGAGAGAGAGAAAACTAACAAAGGAAAGAACGAATGAACGACCGCATGAACAAAGGAAGGAAAGAACAACCCAGCATTATGTTCAAATAGTTAAGAATTGGGAATGCATGCCTGTCAAAGATACAGCCCTTCCCTACTTCACATCTTTCAGAGAGTAGCAGACAGAGAAATAGAGAGTTGAGAGACAGAGAAAGAGAGTTGAGAGACTGAAAGAGTTGAGAGACAGACAGATAGATAGATAGATATATGGAGAGAGAGAGAGAGAGAGAGAGAGAGAGAGAGAGAGAGAGAGAGAGAGAGAGAGAGAGAGAGAGAGAGGATAACATACATAGTAATGAATAAACTAAGGAACGAAAGATCGAACATTATTTTCAAATAGTTCAATTGGGCACGCAGGCCCGTCAAACTTCATGCCCATTCCCACAGCACATCTTTCACGCATTAATTATACATTTTACATTTTACATGTTAAATCCATTTGACAGCAAACACGATAAAACGGACATTGAATTACATGTTATAAATTACATAATATATGGGGGAAAACACAGCTTAGTATGTTTGCATGTATACATATATACACAACGGCACAATATAATAACTATGTGCGTGTATTCATTCACATGAGAGAGAGAGAGAGAGAGAGAGAGAGAGAGAGAGAGAGAGAGAGAGAGAGAGAGAGAGAGAGAGAGAGAGAAACACATTCATTATCAAGACGAGCTTGCCCAGTAGCATTCTCTCCCCCTGTGCCTATTTCTTATCACCAGAGGGCGCTGCAGAAACAGCCGGGATTACATCACAGGCTCAAAGCACGTGCAGGCGGCTGCCAGGGATCAAGACAGCAGCCCGTGTTTATACAGAACAGCGGAGAGGAGACGGAGTGGAGAAATGTCCCAGCTAATCAGATTCCCAGATGTTGAGGTTTACGTGTGAGTGTGTGTAGACGAGCCCGAATCTGTGAGTAATATGCCGATGGGTGGGTGTGTGAGTGAGTGGATGCGGGCAAGGTGAACAGGGGTTGATGTGCCGATGTGTAGGACGCCAGTTGCAAAAGTGTAATATTTTCTTGAACTGTAATCCCGATCTTGAAGTCGCAGGCATAATAAGGTGTACCGGCGGGAAGAAAAACAAGGCTGGATCTAATCCCCAGGCGGCTATCGTACGGAAGGGCAAAATGTATGTCTGCACCGTTTCAAGTTACAAATGGGGTTGAAGTTGGTTTGGGAGTATGGCGTCCGCTACTAGCCCAGAGGGTGTGGAGTTCATATTTGGCTGAAGGGCAATTGTTTTTAGTTTGTTAGATAAACACGGCCGGTCTCTCTGGCTGAGGGGTTACACCACTTTTTCCGTAATCCCATTTATCCAAGCAAGGTCTCGCAGCGAGGCGAGAACAGGAAGCGGTTCGACCCGCGCTCGTGACTTGCGGAATAATGAGCCGGCCGCTCAGAAAGCAATGGCAAACTACTGAGCGTAATCTTGCCAAAAAATCAACATACAGCTGAAAGATGCTGATATTAACAGCGATGTCCTGTAAAGGATATGCAAAAGGATAAACACGATTACGCCAACTTGCCTCTGATCTATGGGTAGTACATTGGAGTACACTTTCATGGGCAACGGCTGAAAATGCAGGTCCCGTGGGCACGTTACACGCACAACAGCAATTGGAAATCCTCATGTAGGCAGGATATACTTCAGCTGTGGGCAATTTTCAAAATCCTACATCAGAATCATCATCATCATCATGTGTCTGCAAGGTGGCGTAGGCATTGGTGAGTATCTACAGACCTTAGTCCTTGGTGTTCCCGATCGCTTCCATTCACGGTAATCCTCCGTGCTATGGGCTTTGACCAGGCAGCAGAATTGCTCCCGGGCTTCCCTTGCCTCTTGTCCCGCTGATCTTGCCACTGGTTACGATGTTCTCCGGTGCCTCTCTTCTCATGAGGTGACCAGAGAACGGTGTTTGTCCCTCTCTTCTTATGACATGACCAGAGAACGGTGTTTGTCCCTCTCTTCTCATGACATGAACAGAGAAAGGTGTTTGTCCCTCTCTTCTCATGACATGACCAGAGAACGGTGTTTGTCTCTCTCTTCTCATGACATGACCAGAGAACGGTGTTTGTCCCTCTCTTATCATGACATGACCAGAGAACGGTGTTTGTCCCTCTCTTCTTATGACATGACCAGAGAACGGTGTTTGTCCCTCTCTTCTCATGACATGACCAGAGAACGGTGTTTGTCTCTCTCTTCTCATGACATGACCAGAGAACGGTGTTTGTCCCTCTCTTCTCATGACATGACCAGTGAACGGTGTTTGTCTCTCTCTTCTCATGACATGAACAGAGAATGGTGGTTGTCCCCTCTTCTCATGACATGACCAGAGAACGGTGTTTGTCCCTCTCTTCTCATGACATGACCAGTGAACGGTGTTTGTCTCTCTCTTCTCATGACATGAACAGAGAATGGTGGTTGTCCCCTCTTCTCATGACATGACCAGAGAACGGTGTTTGTCTCTCTCTTCTCATGACATGACCAGAGAACAGTGTTTGTCTCTCTCTTCTCATGACATGACCAGAGAACGGTGTTTGTCTCTCTCTTCTCATGACATGACCAGTGAACGGTGTTTGTCCCTCTCTTCTCATGACATGACCAGAGAACGGTGTTTGTCTCTCTCTTCTCATGACATGACCAGAGAACGGTGTTTGTCCCTCTTCCTCTTCTCATGCATGTCCAGAGAACGGTGTTTGCCCCCTTTTCTCATGACATGACCAGAGAACGGTGTTTGTCCCTCTCTTCTCATGACATGACCAGAGAACGGTGTTTGTCCCTCTCTTCTCATGACATGACCAGAGAACGGTGTTTGTCTCTCTCTTCTCATGACATGACAAGAGAACGGTGTTTGTCCCCTCTTCTTATTACATGGCCAGAGAAGGGTGTCTGTCCCCTCTCTTACGGGTGCGTACAATGTACCAAAAACATATTAATCATGTGTAATCATTTTGGTAAATCCCTAAAGAAATTTTCGTCGGTGCTACGGACATCGTGTAATATGCGAGGATTCTACTTGAATGATCAATAAGAGGAGACCTGACAGGACCATGCGATAGATTTTCTCAGTGTGATGCAAGTCTTCGAAATGCCGCCCCTTACATGTTTTTTTTTTTCTTTAAAAATTTCCAGCCCCTTATAAAGCCCCCCATACGGTGCCGCCTGATGCGGCCGCCTCTCTATATCATAGCACGGCACGACCCTGAGACCTGAACTGTTAACAAGGTATGATCTACAATCATTAACATCCCCACCCCCATACCTACACGTTACAACAGATTTTTCTATACAGTCAAACCACGGTTTTCGTCGATAATCCGTCCGAAAACAATCCGCGAAATCCGAAACCGATGAAAACCGAGGCAATTATTTCCGCATGAATCAATGTAAATCCAAGTAATTTGTTCTAGACACTCCAAAATACCTACCAAAGAAACATTTTATAGAGGATAAATATAGTATTTGATACTATCTTTCGGCCCCAAACTTGTCCGAAATAGTTGCGGGTGATTTGGAAGCAGACCGCCTTGTGATGATTTTTATAAAATGGTATAAGTGTCGGTCGTTTAGAAAGCAGTGTCATACTATAGACCGTAAACATGCCCAGGGATCACTAGTTAGTTACATATCCTTTACAGGACGTAACAGTCAACCCCAGCATTTTTGGCTGTTTGAGATTCCTGGGCAAGTTTACGTTCAGTAGTTTGCCATTGCTTTCTGAACGACCTGCACCCATGCCATTTTATAAACGAAAAACCAACGCAAGACGCTCTGCTGCCAAATCGCCCGCAGATGTTTCAAACGCGGTATGCGGGATTACGAACTGCGTCTTTAACACCTTCGCCACTGAGCCGGCTAGGAATCAAAACAGTAAAAAATGCTGGGGTTGACTGTAACATATCCTGTGAAGGATATGCAACTACTTTTTAACTTAAGTCAAGGACGAAACGTCAACAGCTTAGTGCAGCTGACCGGTGTCAGGTTTGAACCCGCTACCTCGGCATCAGCACACCGGATGTTTATGCAGGAGTGCTCTTATCCATTCGGCCATGCTGGCTGCGTGGTAAATCGGTACCGGGAAATGTAAATGGCTACAGGGAAATGTAAATCGGTACCGGGAAATGTAAATGGATACCGGGAAATGTAAATCGGTACCGGGAAATGTAAATGGATACCGGGAAATGTAAATCGGTACCGGGAAATGTAAATGGGTACCGGGAAATGTAAATGGGTACCGGGAAATGTAAATGGGTACCGGGAAATGTAAATGGGTACCGGGAAATGTAAATGGGTACCGGGAAATGTAAATGGATACCGGAAAATGTAAATGGGTGCCGGGAAATGTAAATGAGTACAGGGAAATGTAAAGGCTGTAGTAGGAAGTAAAGGCGTCCGGTGCGATACTAACCACATGACCAGCGAGAGGCCACTGGTCGAGACAATGTGGATCTAGCACTTTATGCACAATGCAAATTAAGGCTCGTTAAAGGGTCGTTTAACACCAATGTTTGATGTAATAGTGCGATGTAAATTACTTTCCTGGACTTCATCCGCTGCTTCGTTCGTCATCCGCGTCCCTCTCTATCTTACAAAGCAGGAAGTCTTGTGTCTCACGATTTTAACTATGTCCTCAGATTATGACAGGGAAGACATACTGAGGTCTCGTGGAAGAGCAAAGTTTATGTCTACGCTGTTTGAAGCAGCAGCCAGAGAAGAAGAAAAAACTCCTGCCTGGCGCCACAACTGCGCTGCTCGGTGGGAGAGGAAAGGCCGGTGTTTGTGTGAGGAAGCTGTGTGTGGTGGTGGTTTTGTGTGATGGGTTTGTGTGGTTCCTCGAGGGGAAATGGAATTAACTGGTCGCCGGGGACTGCCGGCTAAGTGAGATGGGAAGATAGCGCCATTCGAGGCGGGTATGACTAAGACAATGAGCACTGTATGCATGCTGATGAAGCTTATCCTGTTTATAAACATCTTCCCAGGTTTGGTTGGTCGGGTGGCTAGGATACGGCTCTGTCTCGGCTGCAGGCATGGGCTCTAAACCTCGGTAAGGCGAAATATTGTTATTTCATTTATCAGAGAAAACAATAAAAGCCAACCCCAGACTGCATAAAGGGTAGCGGTATAAGGAGCAAGGGAACAACAACAAAATATCAACATGCGAAATGTTTTCTTTTTCTCTTAATTTACATCGCATGCATTTCCCCTCCTGTATACAGTCGATTACGTGATATAAATGTATACAGTCGATTACGTGATATTATCAGATACATTTCTCTCTCTCTCTAACCACCCATCCACGCACCCATCCGTCCATCCGTCGATAGATCCGTCTGTTTGTTTGTCTTCCCATCATCCGTCTGTCCCTCTGTCGATCGATCGATACATCCATCCATCGACCTATCTGTCCATATATGTGCCCATCCATCCGCCCGCCCTCCCGTCCGTCCTTCCGTCTGTCTGTCTATCCGCCCATCCGTCCTTCCGTCCAGCGGTTGGTCGATCGGTCGGTCGGTGGATCCGCCCGACCCTCCATCCATGTATGTCTGCTGTCTGTCCGTCCGTCCGTCCGTCCGTCCACCCGCCCGTCCGTCCGTCCGCCCACCCGCCCGCCCGTCCGTCCGTCCGTCCGTCCGTCCGTCCGTCCGTCCGTCTGTCTGTCTGTCTGTCTGTCTGTCTGTCTGTCTGTCTGTCTGTATGTATGTCTGTCTGTCTGTATGTCATATTCCATTTATATAAAAGAAAGTAAAGAGCCTCAAGGTACAGTGGGTAGATGGTGCCGGAACCATATTTGTACAGACACACTGGGCGTGTGGTGGCTGGTGGCTGGTGTGTGACGTGTGGTGGCTGGTGGCTGGTGTGTGGTGTGTGACGTGTGGTGGCTGGTGTGTGGTGGGTGGTGTGTGGTGGGTGGTGTGTGGTGGCTGGTGTGTGGTGGGTGGCGTGTGGTGGCTGGTGTGTGGTGGCTGGCGTGTGGTGGCTGGCGTGTGGTGGCTGGCGTGTGGTGGCTGGCGTGTGGTGGCTGGCGTGTGGTGGCTGGCGTGTGGTGGCTGGCGTGTGGTGGCTGGCGTGTGGTGGCTGGCGTGTGGTGGCTGGCGTGTGGTGGCTGGTGTGTGGTGGCTGGTGTGGACAGTACCATATTTGCGGGCATGTGGTGTGTAATGTGGTCAGTACCATATTTGCGGGCATGTGGTGTGTAATGTGGTCAGTACCATATTTGTACAGACACACTGGGCGTGTGGTGGCTGGTGTGGACAGTACCATATTTGCGGGCATGTGGTGTGTAATGTGGTCAGTACCATATTTCTACAGACACACTGGGCGTGTGGTGGCTGGTGTGGACAGTACCATATTTGTACAGACACACAGGGCGTGTGGTGGGTGGTGTGGACAGTACCATATTTGTACAGACACACTGGGCGTGTGGTGGGTGGTGTGTAGTGTGGACAGTACCATATTTGTACAGACACACTGGGCGTGTGGTGGGTGGTGTGTAGTGTGGACAGTACCATATTTGTACAGACACACTGGGCGTGTGGTGGGTGGTGTGTAGTGTGGACAGTACCATATTTGTACAGACACACTGGGCGTGTGGTGGGTGGTGTGTAGTGTGGACAGTACCATATTTGTACAGACACACTGGGCGTGTGGTGGGTGGTGTGTAGTGTGGACAGTACCATATTTGTACAGACACACTGGGCGTGTGGTGGGTGGTGTGTAGTGTGGACAGTACCATATTTGTACAGACACACTGGGCGTGTGGTGGGTGGTGTGTAGTGTGGACAGTACCATATTTGTACAGACACACTGGGCGTGTGGTGGGTGGTGTGTAGTGTGGACAGTACCATATTTGTACAGACACACTGGGCGTGTGGTGGGTGGTGTGTAGTGTGGACAGTACCATATTTGTACAGACACACTGGGCGTGTAGTGGGTGGTGTGTAGTGTGGACAGTACCATATTTGTACAGACACACTGGGCGTGTGGTGGGTGGTGTGTAGTGTGGACAGTACCATATTTGTACAGACATACTGGACGTGTGGTGGGTGGTGAGGACAGTACCATATTTGTACAGACACACTGGGCGTGTGGTGGCTGGTGTGGACAGTACCAGGCCGGGCGACTTGACTTCCCAAGACATTTTCTGATTCCCATTTGAGGCATGGAGTAGCCCGGGTCTGTTACTACAGTCCGCCTTAATGCAGATCCACACCCGTGAGCACCGGGCCGGCATGTTAGCGTGTTGCCACTCCGCCAGTGTGGTTTGCCATATTCCATCTATCCTTTACAGCATGTCGCAGTCAACAACGGCATTTTTGGCTGTTTGTGATTTCTTGGCAAGTTTACGTTCACTTATTTGCGCATTGTTTTCTGAACGACCGGCATTCATATCATTTTATAAAAACTAATGCAAGACAATCTGCTGACAAATCGCCCGCATCTGTATTCCGTCTATAGTACGCCATACTACTAATCGAATGCTGCTTTATCTTATTCACACGAAACTATATTAATTTCTAATCTATTTCCGATCTCTTTTCCAATGTACACGCGTCATATGACCATTGTGAACTCGATATGGCTATTCAATTTGACCCCATGCATATATGGGGCGGGGGGGGGGGGGGAGACTCAACGTGATCTCCTCCCCTCTTGATTAGGTAACAGATGTCTAATTCTCTCCCTAAGCTCGGCATCAGTGATTCTGTCACACTATTTTCCTAATATTCTGTATTGGCACCAGTTTATTAATACACTCACATGTGTTGTTTGCCGCACATACAGGTAAGATGCCTGTACAAACAAATGAGTTCTCTACTATGTTCATGTGCACAGTTGCCCGCCTATCTCGATGTTCTACTATGTTCAGATGCACAGTTGTCCACCTGTCTCGATGCCCTGTTATATTTAGGTGCACAGTTGTCCACCTATCTCGATGTCCTGTTATATTTAGGTGCACAGTTGTCCACCTATCTCGATGTCCTGTTATATTTATTTAGGTGCACAGTTGTCCACCTATCTCGATGTCCTGTTATATTTATTTAGGTGCACAGTTGTCCACCTATCCCGGCGTCCTGCAATGTTCAGGTGCACAGTTGTCCACCTATCTCGATGTCCTGTTATATTTATTTAGGTGCACAGTTGTCCACCTATCCCGGTACATAGCGCGCACACTAAACGACATTTGCCACGCCCGTATGCGCTACCCGATCTCCACCACCAGGTATTTATTTACTCGTGCCATGGAATGTTATTCGTCCGCGGTTTTCACGCTCGTCGTTGTGTAACTGCCTATGACTGTGGATGGTCTACCACCCTGCGATCACACGTTCTTCATTAATGAGACAGAGTTTCGCTCCCCTGCTTTCTCTGATTTCAACGCCACGGGCTATGTATTTTTTAACAGACGTTACGTGCCGAGAACTCCTAAAGCGGGGGTCGGCTAGTATTTGGGCCCCGACATCTGCATCAGTATCCGGGGGAGAAGAACTTTAGGCGACCTGAAACCTGCAGCTCTTTAGCTTTCTGTGTGTGCTGCTTGTCATTTGTATTTATTCATCTGATCACAAGCTATGCATAACATGTCTATAGTCTAGAACATGTCTATAGTCTAGAACAAGTCTATGGTCTGGAGCATGTTTATAGTTTACAACATGTCTATAGTCTAGAACATGTCTATAGTCTAGAACATGTCTATAGTCTAGAACATGTCTTTGGTATGGACCATATTTATAGTTTACAACATGTCTATAGTCTAGGACATGTCTATAGTCTAGAACATGTCTTTGGTATGGAGCATGTTTATAGTTTACAACATGTCTATAGTCTAGAAAATGTGTATTAGAACATGCCTTTACCCTGAAACACGTTTATTGAAAGGTGTCTATAGTCTCGAACATGCCTTTAGTATAGAGCATGTCTATAGTCTAGGACATGTCTGTTAGAACATGCCTATAGTGTAAAACATGTCTAAATTATGGAGCATATGTGTTAGTACATGTGTATAGTCTAGAACACATTAGTAAGAACATGTTATAGTTTAGAACAAGCATATAGTCTAAAACATGTGTGTTAGAACATGTCTAGTCTAGAACAGTGGTTCTCAACCTTTTTTGGCCCATGCACCTCTTCACCATATGTTCAGAATGTCATTCCCCACCCCACCCCCCTTTCGTATTTTCTCCCTATAAATTCCCTTCCCCGCCCCTACACAGTATACGTAAAAATGGAAGCTAAATTAAATAACAAATACTAGAACACGTCTAGACGTCTACGTAAAACGTGCTTTGCGGGTCTACTTATGTTATAATACTAATTTCAGAAGTGCGAGAAATACAGAACTGTTAAATATGGAGGGAAAAACAATATCAAGTAATCGGCTCTTGTATTAACGCGATCTTCAAATAATCTTAACCCTCCCCCCCCCGGAAACCCCCCTAAAATTCCCCCCTGCGGGGGGGGGGGGGGAGAGGAGATTCTCCACCGGTTGAGAACCACTGGTTTAGAAGATGTCTATAGTATAGAACATGCCCATTGTCTATAACATTTCTGTAGTTTATAATATGTCTATCGTCTATGCATTACCCAGACTATGTGAAGGGTAAATTGTGTGCGTAGCCATATATGTGTGTGATGAATGTGCGTTAATTGAAACGCACATGAGGACGACACAGAGAAGACTGACACTCTGGAGGTAAGCTCGGAGATTAGTCGCTCTTGCGTTAAAACCAATATGATATCTATTATGCCGAAACCAATTGGGTGAGAAGACTTATACAATACATTACGCTTGCATGATGAGAGAGGGGGACTGTATATAGTAATAGAGGAAACAGAAGAGGTAGTGGTACTGATTTTAGCGAAAGTAGTAGTAGTAGTAGTAGTAGTAGTAGTAGTAGTAGTAGTAGTAGTAGTAGTAGTAGTAGTAGTAGTAGTAGTAGTAGTAGTAGTAGTAGTAGTAGTATCAATCAAATAACTAGCCAAAAAAGGTAGCAATAGAAGTAGTGGTGACAGTTGTAGTGGTAGTAATGATGTTGCTGACAGTGGTAATGATGATGTTGAGGTAATGATCGAGGCAGTGCTGGTGCAGATATCAGTTGTGCTGCTCATGATGCCAATGTTTGTTGTGGTGCCGCTCGTGATGCCGATGCTTTTAATGGTGCAGACAATATCGGAGTTAGTAGTTTCCGTTGTCTAAGTTGACAACACAGCAAGGATGCAAGCCATAGTTCAAGGCTCCGTGTCAGAGAGGTCAACTAACAACACACGAAACGTCTAGCGATCACATTGCAGTGGAAGTCTGAAACCGCCGGCAGAGACAACAAACCATAATTCTAAGAAGAAAACCACAATAAAACTAACGGGTTGAGTTTGAGGTCGCCAGATAGCAAGAACATCACAACAAAACTAACGGGTTGAGTTTGAGGTCGCCAGATAACAAGAAAATCAATCACAAAGTGATCTGCACGTTGGTGCGCGCGTTGATATCGGCACGCTAATCTAAACATAACCAGTCCTTTGCGGAGACTGAAATACCAACATTATAATGGCGCGATAACAGAAGGACCGGATATCGCTCGCACACCAACAGTTTAACAGGAATCAGTTGAATGTAGACAACACACCATCATCAAGTGCCTTGCCGCCTGGCGTGGGCGAGCATGCTTCTCCCAAAATGCGATCTCCGGCGGATGGATCAATTCATGTGTTGACTCTCGTGTCACGATAGAAGACCGTCCAGAATATTCTCTCGCTATCTTCCTATAACTCTCTTTTGTTTTGAAGCATGATTATCTTGGGAAAATACAGCGATGGCTTCCCCTTGACTTCCGCCACACACATAAGTGAGAAAACAAAATGCTATAATAATATATGAATGGATGTCTATAACGAAAACTCAGTTACACGAATAAACAGCCCACTCGTAAAAAACTCCGACGCGGAGCAAACACGGCAGGGGGATCCTGATCGTCAGAAGGCACGAAACCCCCTTCCCTAAGTATTTCTGACCTTTACTTTCTCAATACTCCCTGGGGGGGGGGGGGGGGGGGGGGGGGGGGGGGGTCCCGTCCGGGTCATGACTCCCGGGCGTCATACCCCTGCCATGGAGACGTTGGTCACATTCGTTATCACTGTCCACTCTACCTTCCTGGTGGCATTTTTTTTTGTTTCATATCCTTTACAGGACATCGCTCTCAACACCAGCATCTTTCAGCTGTATGTTGATTTCTTGGCAAGATTACGCTCAGTAGTTTGCCATTGCTTTCTGAGCGCCCGGCTCACATACCCCGTAAGTTACCGATGCGATTCGAACTGCTGCTGATTCTCACCGTCATCACGTTACCGACGAGAGTATACGAGATTACGGAGAAAAGTCATAACCTCTAAGCCACGAAGCCGGTCCCTGGTGGCATTAGGGAACTTGAAATCCACGCCGGGTTTGTAGGGCCGCACGAGTACGTCACAGGTGACCGCGACTTGAGTCTTCTCAGCTACAGAACCTGGGGTTCTCTGTGGGGTTCTCTGAGGTCCTCTTACGTCTCATCATCCATTTCAGGACACCGCTGCCGTGCCTCCTGTGACGCACCCCCGCACCTCCCACGCCCAGCGTGACCTCTCATTCTTAATATAGTGCGTTCAGAATGTTTGCCTCGTATAAAAATCCATAGCTCTGTAACCAACTGAGGGGAAAATTATGAAGTTTAGCACATAACCATATCATTATGTACACACAACACACAAAAATATTGTTCTGGTGATTGTACAGCAGATCTCAATATTTGTTTATATGCGGTATATAATTTACAGTCAGAGATGAAGTGAACATCATGAAATATATTACAACTTCACATTGAAACAGCAGTGTTCAATAATGGATATTCTCCGTGTTGCACGGAAATTTCCTTACGAGAAGGGCATCACATAGTAGAACGGAAGTGTTCAGAGGTTACACGAATTGATAAGCATTACTGTAAAACAGGTTTTTGTTTTTTTAATAACGTGAATTCAATACATGTTTGCCAAAATATCAAAGAAATTTCGCCTCTTTCCATAATTTCCATAATTTCCTCTTTCCATTCTTTCAGTTGCCTTTTGACCTATCAAATTCATATTCCTTGGGTGGGAGTAAATATTAGACGGCAGAAAAAAAAATTCATAACGATGCAACAGATACTTTTCAAAAATATTGAACGTGAATGAGGTCAAACATTTGTGAAAGCATTATAGCATTGGCGGACTGGGCAGGGTCAAGTGGACCCTGTGTGTCTCTAATAAAATAGGCCCCCTTAAACATTAGACAATATGCTAAACATGTTAATTACCAGTTCTGGCAGCCAATATCTTTAGACCCGATCCCCAAATGTGGATTAATAATTGGGGTTAAGTTGCTTCTTGTATAAGATTAAGTTGCTTTTTATAAAAGGTTATGTTGCACTTTCTGTGGGGTTAAGTTGTTTCTTGTATAAGATTAAGTTGCTTCTTCTGTGGAGAGAAGTTGCTTCTTGCATAAGGTTATGTTATGTTATGTTTTCAGGAACCTAGCCGGTGCTACGGAGTTTGTGCACTGAACTGAGATTCTCCGGACTCAGGCTTGAATTAGGAGTAGAACGGAGCACTTATGGGTTACGCCCGTATGCCGTGATGTTGATCCGTCGACTAAACTAAACTAAACTAAACATAAGGTTATGTGGCTTGTCTGGCTGACATACACCTGTGTAGCAGCATATGATCCATTTTTCCAATTATTTTATGAGGTTGGGTATATGTTTGTGCTTGTAACAGATGATGGGTGGTGGTCAGTTGATACATATGGTGCTCCTAAACTGGGAACATCCATTGCCTGAGTGGTACAATCCTCAGTCAAAGAGGAGAGTCTTCGCCTTTGTACTGTATTGAAGAGCATAAGACAGTTCATCCACATTTGCCACTCAGGAATGCCCAGTACGACCATGGAAAGAAAGCTAAGTGGAAACCCATGTAACCTCAATACTCATTGACGACCAACGGCCAACAATAGTTAGACTCAGCTACTATAAACAGTTCCCATTCAAACAAACACTGGCTATCCAGCCAGATGAACATTTATCAGCACTACTTAGATTAGATTAGCGGAAGACCTGAGGACATTCATCACTATTAGATTCAACCATAACTTTAAGATAGTATATGTATTAATGATATATGAACCAAGATATTATTTGTGTAATAATAATTTTGTACCATTATGTTGCCCATTGAGCATAGCATTCTCTCTCTCTCTCTCCCTCCCCCCCCCCCACCCCCACCTACCAAGTATTCATTATAAAATTTTCTTATTACATTGTGTTATTCATTTGTTTTATCAGAGTGATAAGTATGTTCCGTATTCAATAAAAGTGTGATAGTGCGACTTCAATTGACAACAAAATCCAACGAGCAGGTGGCAGGGATACTCCTAGCTTTCAACCTAATTAGAGGGGTTTTTATACTCTCTGAAGGCATGTAACATCCCTGTGCTCTCTCGGCCTTCTACTGGAAAACCTGACATAATACCTTAGTTTAGTGGAATATTACCATATGTGTCTGTTCTATTACTAGTGAGCCTTACGAACCATTTCTGGTTTTCATTTAGTAGTCTGCAACAACGAATTGGGGATACCTATCTCCATTTCTATGTTGCCATACCACAAGCATTCAAGCTGAGAAACATAAATGGTTGTGGAAATGTGGTTCCTGAAGAGAATGCAAAGAATACCATGCACAGACAGAAAAACTAATAACCAGGTACTACAAGAAACAAATGAAAATAGTAAATTGATTAGAGAAATCAGACGTAGACAGTCAAAATTGTCTGGACATGCTATGGGAAGAAATAAATTGGAGAACTTGGTGACAACTGTCAAGATCGAGGGAAAGAGAACAGGGGGAAGACAGTGAAATAAATACCTAGATGGCTTGACCACGTGGCATGGTCGAGACAAGAACATTGAACTATTCAACTGAAATGGCGAATCATTACTTCCCACACTTATCGGCATGGCACATGATGGATGGATAGGGTTCGGTTGCCTCTTGTATAAGATTAAGCCACCTCTTCTATGGGGTTGCTTCTTGTATAGGGTTAAGTTGTTTCTTGTATAAGGTTATGTTGCTTCTTATACAGAGTTAGGTTGTTTCTTCGATAGGGTTAAGTGTCCTCTTGCATAGAGTTATGTTGCTTCTTGTATAAGGTTATGTTGCTTCTTGTACAGAAATAAGTTGCTTCTTGTACAGAGTTAAGTTGCTTCTTCGATAAAGTTAAGTTGCTTCTTGTATAGAATTAAGTTGCTTTTAGTACAGGGTTAAGCTGCTTCTGTGCTTGGCTTGTCCAAATGGCATAATTGGGGCAAAAATACAAAATGGTGTTGACAAGGGGGATTGACTGCTGTAGTGCTGTTACGAGAGTCCATTCCAGTTGTATTGATCGGAATACCAATGAATAACAACATAAGTATTACTTTGTGTTTGTTTTTGTATTGTGTTGTTTTTGCGGCTCCCGCGTTTAAGCTTCCGGTGCGCTGAGGTAGTGGGATCGTTTTCTACACGCGGCAGTTTGGACTTCAACGCTGACTTCTTGTTTATAAAGCAATGGCAAACTGACTGGCATCTTGATTGATAGACGATAGTTTGTTAAATGAAGTTATGCCTCTCCATAGAACAAAACCTGGGCAAAATTTAGAGGTCATGTGTTGCCTATGCAGCATGATCCCTCTCTCGGCCTACCTAGTTTACTCCGGAGGAAAGGTAACGCCAATACATTTGGAACAAGACAGGCTGCAGAAACTGCCGGATCAGCAAAGCAATGCTCTAACTGCCCAGAAAATCAACCTGGATTGGGGTTTATGGCAACGTCCTTGAAGGGGCATGCAATATTGATGCAGACTTTGGTGGAAACGTTCGCCTGTATCTGTGTGTGTGTTTTTTTTTTTTCATTCGTGGACCTTCTAGTCATATTTTGTGTTTGTTGTTGTTGTTGTTTTGTGTTTTTTTCATTCGTCGAGCTTCCTAGTAATATTTCGTGTTTTTCTATTCGTCGAGCTTCCAAGTAATATTTTGTGTTTTAAATGTGTCGAGCTCCCTTGTAATATTTTGTGTTTTTTCCATTCTTTGAGCGTTTATCTAGCTACTCCTCCACTCACCCCACCCCTTAACAACGAATATAACTAAGCCATACCCACTACAACCAGTACTAACCGCCATCTTTACTTTTTAAGGTTTTCATTTGAAGAGTTGTAACTCGTTTGATAATAGTGTTCGGAAGCACTTACTTAGCTACCCGGCCACTCAACCACCCCTTAACAACGAATATTCGTAAGCCATATCCACTACAACCCATAATAAAAATAATCATTACATTTTAATTTTAAAAAAAAATAATTAAATTCTCAAAAAAGGGGAAGTAACAGGGCAAAAACAGGCGGTTATTTACTCATGAGTTATGTGTCGCACCTCCTTCTTTGCGCTTACTAAAAAAAAAAAAAAAAAAGAAAACGACAGCACCTCCAGGCACCACCGGGATTTATTCTTTGTAAATCAGGTGCAGCACCACCAATTTAATCCTAGTAGAGACCCTATATAACTTTTTCTTTTCATTCGTCGAGCTTCCTAGTAATTTTTTTTCGCCATTCGTCGAGCTTCCTAGTAATATTTTGTGTTTTTCCATTCGTCGAACTTCCTAGTCACATTTTGTGTTTTTCCATTTGTCGAGCTTCCTAGTCATGTTTTGTGGTTTTTCCATTCGTCGAGTTTCCTAGTCATGTTTTGTGGTTTTTCCTTTTGTCGAGCTTCCTAGTAATATTGTGTGTTTTTCCATTCGTCGAGCTTCCTTGTCATATTTTGTTTTTCAATTCATTGAGGATCCCTGTTATATGTTTTGTGTTCCCATTCCTTGAGCTTCGTAATCATATTTTGTTTTTATTCCGACAAGAATACAAACTTTATCTGAGACCAGAGATCATATGAATTAGCGAACTGTTTTTTGTTGTTGTTGTTGTTCTCTCGCTTTGAACTCAAGCGTACTCCACACACGTGCTACTACTTCTAGTGCACTAGATTGATTGTTGCGCGTGGGTTAGATTTCCCTGTCACAAGTGTCCCTCCCCATGAGGCGAACCCTTCCGACTCCCCCCCCCCCCCATGGCGAACTATGCCGCATCCGCATGGCACATGATGATGACGTGCCACTCCTCTTCGAGCTTAGAGTGCAGCGGGAGCAAACCGATATAGACTTGTAAATTTGGCATATACGTGGGCGTCCGTGCACACTTCAACACTGACGCAGTCATGAACAGATAGGCTATTAATGCTTCACTTCTATGTAGGACTTGGGCAAATGAAAACTTTTAGATGTCTATTTGGCAGAAATATGTGTCTACGGTTGTAATTTATAGTGCGACTAGTAGAAATGGTAGTAGTAGCAGTAGTACTGATGGCAGTAGTCATAGTTGTAGTAAGTAGTAGTAGTAGTAGTAGTAGTAGTAGTAGTAGTAGTAGTAGTAGTAGTAGTAGTAGTAGTAGTAGTAGTAGTAGTAGCAGCAGTGGTAGTAGTAGTAGTAGTAGTAGTAGTAGTAGTAGTAGTAGTAGTAGTAGTAGTAGTAGTAGCAGCAGCAGTAGTAGTAGTAGTAGTAGTAGTAGTAGTAGTAGTAGTAGTAGTAGTAGTAGTAGTAGTAGTAGTAGCAGCAGTGGTAGTAGTACTAATTGCAGTAGTATTCGTCTTTGTAGTAAGTAGTAGCAACAGCAGTAGTAGCAGTAACAGTAGCAGCCAGGCAGTTAAGGCAATTTATGTTTGCTTCTTCCACTTGTCATGTCTGTCTGCTATACATGACTTAACTGTACTAACTTAATGAAGCGAAGATCATCAGACTAGGACACAAGCGACATTACAGACAGCTTGGGCATGCGGCAGCGGTCAACCAGCACAAAGACACATGACATTACAGACAGCTTGGGCATGAGGCAGGGGTCAACCAGCACAAAGACACATGACATTACAGACAGCTTGGGCATGAGGCAGGGGTCAACCAGCACAAAGACACATGACATTACAGACAGCTTGGGCATGAGGCAGGGGTCAACCAGCACAAAGACACATGACATTACAGACAGCTTGGGCATGAGGCAGCGGTCAACCAGCACAAAGACACATGCCATTACAGACAGCTTGGGCATGAGGCAGCGGTCAACCAGCACAAAGACACATGACATTACAGACAGCTTGGGCATGAGGCAGCGGTCAACCAGCACAAAGACACATGACATTACAGACAGCTTGGGCATGAGGCAGGGGTCAACCAGCACAAAGACACATGACATTACAGACAGCTTGGGCATGAGGCAGCGGTCAACCAGCACAAAGACACGCGACATTACAGACAGCTTGGGCATGAGGCAGCGGTCAACCAGCACAAAGACACATGACATTACAGACAGCTTGGGCATGAGGCAGGGGTCAACCAGCACAAAGACACGCGACATTACAGACAGCTTGGGCATGAGGCAGGGGTCAACCAGCACAAAGACACATGACATTACAGACAGCTTGGGCATGAGGCAGCGGTCAACCAGCACAAAGACACATGCCATTACAGACAGCTTGGGCATGCGGCAGCGGTCAACCAGCACAAAGACACATGACATTACAGACAGCTTGGGCATGAGGCAGGGGTCAACCAGCACAAAGACACATGACATTACAGACAGCTTGGGCATGAGGCAGGGGTCAACCAGCACAAAGACACATGACATTACAGACAGCTTGGGCATGAGGCAGGGGTCAACCAGCACAAAGACACATGACATTACAGACAGCTTGGGCATGAGGCAGCGGTCAACCAGCACAAAGACACATGCCATTACAGACAGCTTGGGCATGAGGCAGCGGTCAACCAGCACAAAGACACATGACATTACAGACAGCTTGGGCATGAGGCAGCGGTCAACCAGCACAAAGACACGCGACATTACAGACAGCTTGGGCATGAGGCACGGGTCAACCAGCACAAAGACACATGACATTACAGACAGCTTGGGCATGAGGCAGGGGTCAACCAGCACAAAGACACGCGACATTACAGACAGCTTGGGCATGAGGCACGGGTCAACCAGCACAAAGACACGCGACATTACAGACAGCTTGGGCATGAGGCACGGGTCAACCAGCACAAAGACACGCGACATTACAGACAGCTTGGGCATGAGGCAGCGGTCAACCAGCACAAAGACACATGACATTACAGACAACTTGGGCATGAGGCAGGGACAACCAGCACAAAGACACGCGACATTACAGACAGCTTGGGCATGAGGCAGGGGTCAACCAGCACAAAGACACGCGACATTACAGACAGCTTGGGCATGAGGCACGGGTCAACCAGCACAAAGACACATGACATTACAGAGAGCTTGGGCATGAGGCAGGGGTCAACCAGCACAAAGACACATGACATTACAGACAGCTTGGGCATGCGGCAGGGGCAACCAGCACAAAGACACATGACATTACAGACAGCTTTGGCATGAGGCAGCGGTCAACCAGCACAAAGACACATGACATTACAGACAGCTTGGGCATGAGACAGGGGTCAACCAGCACAAAGACACATGACATTACAGACATGATGATGATGATGATGATGATGATGATGATGATGATGATGATGATGATGATGATGATGATGATGATGACCATAATTGTTACTTTTACTTATTTAAATGGTACACATCTAACGAACCCACCTAGAAGCTTATATAACAACAGTGAATGTACTGTAAGAGCAAATATAGGACACTCAGAACCCTTCACCATAAGATCCGGAGTACAACAAGGTTGTGTCCTGTCTCCCCTTTTGTTCATAACATATAGATAATATATGTAAAGAAACCAGCCAAACAGGGGTCCGCAACAACACTTCATGAAGAACAATAACACAAAAGAAGAACCAACGACAAATTACATCATTAAAGAACTATTTTCGGACGATCAAGCACTAATTGCAAAATCAGAAGCAGAATTATAAGACCACGGTCTAAGCTAGTGTGCACGGAACACAACATGAAAATTGGCATCAATAAAACAGAAGTAATAATTATAATCAAAGAAAAAAAAAATTAACAAAGTTTCATCTAACAGAACATCCTAAGAAACACGTAAAGAGCTTCTAGTGCTTAGTATGTATAATATCATCAAATTGCATTTCAGAAGATGAGATTGCGAATATATTTAACCCATTGGACAAATGGCGCAAACACTAAAGAACAAACACGTGTAAGTAGATACTTAAAAAACAAAAACACGACAACAAAATCGTTCTACCAACTCTGTGCTACCAAAGTCAATCCTGGACAATGATAGAAAAAGAGAAAAGAAAAATTACAACAACGAAAATGAGATTCCTGAGAAGTATACTCAACGTGTCAAAAAGAGAGAAAGTCATAAATGATGACATCGGGACTAAAGTTGAGGTAATAGCAGCGCTAGATTTCATTAGAAAACAGCAACTACAGGGTTCGGCCACATAACTAGGTTACCAACTTACAGTATACCACAACAAGCAATGATGTATAGACCATATTGAACCAGAAGAAGCCCCGGGAAGGTTAACCCGGTCAACAAATGCCCGCAGAAGTCGGATGTGTCGGCCTAACGGCGCAAGAACGCAGCTCTGCTGTAAACAGGCACAACGAAGTCATACCCGAAAAAAAAATCCGGATGAATGAAGAAGAAGTAGAAGAACCAGAAGAAGAAACTGACCATGTAAACGATGGACAGGGGGAATAACAGTCCATGGGAATCTCGATATATGTAGCCCATAAACGGGCACTCTCTTCCTATATATGTTTCACCTCGACACCGCAAGATACAAGAAAAACAAGATGAGATGAGACTTATTTAGCAGGCTTAGTGCCAACGGATAAATTTCATGGGGAAAGAGAACAAGGAAGACAAATACCCGGATAGTGTGACCAAATGGCATCATCGGCAAAGATAAGGAATCTGATCGCGTGAGGCATTGAACTACATTCGTCCTCGCTTTGCCCATATGGCATACAACAACGACGACGATAATGACGAAGTACACTTGTCCTCGTCTTCTATGAGTGCTCATCAATACCCATAGATGTACTCATTTTAATACGCCCATTGTAATGACAAGCACACGTGTGCCTACGTTTGGGGTACACATCTCATCATCGCACACTACACACACGCTGCCCCTATGGCGCAGTCATCATGTTAAGGAATGGGGGGAAGAGGGTTGGGGGGAAAAAGCAACGAAAACTAGCCAAAGGTGGTAGTTGTGGGGGGGGGGGGGCGAGGGAAGTAACGGGAAGGCGGAGAAGAGGAGAGAATGAATGTAAGTGAGTGGAGGGAGGGTTTGTTATTATAATCGATAGCCCGTGCGCTTGTACGTGCCGATAAGATAACCATGTTAGAAAAACGACCGCAGGCTGAACATGAAGCATTCGGCGAGTGATGGCCGGTAGGGGAAAACTGTCTCAGGCAGCGCACACGGACGACACGCTCTTTACCACCACCAGCCCGCTTCTACACACGTATCCTCACACACACATACACACACCAGCCCGTTTCTACACTCATATCTTCGCATACATACACACACCAGCATGTACTGCTTGCTGCCTCTGGTTCTCAAACCTCACGATAAACTGAAAAAGCAGAATGTATGGTCGGTTTGTTGTTTAGTTGTAGACATGTTTAAATGGTCACTAACTCCTCAGATGGCTGTTTAAATCGCGTATACTATGGCAGATATACTATCATGGATACTGAGTGGCACTCATAGACACAATGGAAAGAAGTGAACATAGGAAGAAACATTAGACAATAAACATTCAAAGCAAGGCATAGTGGGATTCGAGCCTGTTACCTGATGCAGCAGGTTTACAGGGCACCCAGAATCTGGTTACTATTTATCTATCAGGTTAGTGCTTCTTCTTCTTCTTCTTCTTCTTCTTCTTCTTCTTCTTCTTCTTCGTCTTCTTCGTCTTCTTCTTCACCTCCAGACGTCAACGTGAATGGCAGCAGTCCACTGAGGGTTGTTGACATCTATATAGAGTTTGTCCTCAACTACAACAGATGTGGAGCAAATTAAGCTTCACAGTTCTGCATATGTAGGGCACTTCTGCAGCAAACGTTTTACAGTCATTTTACCAGTTCTACAGTTGCATTAATTAATATCTTCTACCTTTAGTGTGTTGAGTGGTATTGCCGCCTGTTCTTTCTTGTGCACCTATCTTAAAACATCCAAATATCCATTTGCATACAAATATTTTTTTTTTTTATAGAAGACCACAGAATGAATTGCTTCCGGCATTTAGATGGAATGGAACCAGTGGCTGGAGCAGTCGTCGGCAACCTTTTCGTAGTGCTGTGCCAAAGTAATGTTACACAGTTCTTGCAATGTCACCCAGCTTGCTAACCCAAGTTTCTAACCCAAGTTCTTGCAATGTCACCCAGCGTGCAAACCCAAGTCCTTGCAATGTCACCTAGCGTGCTAACTCAAGTCCTTGCAATGTCACCCAGTGTGCTAACATAAGTACGAGCAATGTCACCCAGCGTGCTAACTCAAGTCCTTGCAATGTCACCCAGCGCGCTAACACACGTCCTGCAATGTCACCCAGCGTGCTAACTCAAGTCCTTGCAATGTCACCCAGCGTGCTAACTCAAGTCCTTTCAATGCCACCCAGTGTGCTAACATAAGTACGAGCAATGTCACCCAGCGTGCTAAC
The DNA here is from genome assembly GCA_963921405.1 of Cepaea hortensis. Lineage (NCBI taxonomy): Eukaryota > Metazoa > Mollusca > Gastropoda > Stylommatophora > Helicidae > Cepaea > Cepaea hortensis. The sequence continues at coordinate 54,169,859 of OY992883.1, read as the reverse complement.
TCAAGTCCTTGCAATGTCATCCAGCGTGTGAGCCCAAGTCCTTGCAATGTCACCTAGCATGCTAACTCAAGTCCTTTCAATGCCACCCAGTGTGCTAACATAAGTCCTTGCAATGTCACCCAGCGTGCTAACTCAAGTCCTTGCAATGTCACCTAGCGTGCTAACACAAGTCCTTGCAATGTCACCCAGCGTGCTAACTCAAGTCCTTGCAATGTCACCTAGCGTGCTAACTCAAGTCCTTGCAATATCACCCAGCGTGCTAACCCAAGTCCTTCCAATGTCACTCAGCGTGCTAACATAAGTACGAGCAATGTCACCCAGCGCGCTAACACACGTCCTGCAATGTCACCCAGTGTGTGAGCCCAAGTTCTTGCAATGTCATCCAACGTGTTAACCCAAGTCTACGTATTTCTTTTTTAAATATACACAACAACCATTGAAACAAATTAATGTGATCTTGTATTTATGTTTCCGATACATAAATTACTATTCTATTATTTTTAAATTATTCAATACTTTAATATACATAAGGACAAATGCAAAATTATAAGATAAAATAATGTTTGTATAATATTGTTAAGACACAAAGTCGAATAATTTGAAAAACAAAACATGTCAATGGCATCACATTATTTAATAACAACACCAATATTTATGCTATGTCCGTGGTGGTGTAACACTGACATGAATATGCAACAGCCGAGAGAACTGTAAAGTTGATAGTGAGGTGGTTGGGAGAGAAGGGAAGAGAAGAACTACGTCAACGCCAGCCATTGTTGTTGTACACTCACTCAGTCAGTTTGCATCACATTCTTACCTTCACTATCTGACAACTATAGTTTTCAAAGAATGTGAACATATGTGTGGATGTTAAAGAATTATGTATCGCAGAGCTATCAAAAATTCAGTTTATAAAATGAGATCACATAATGTATTTCAATCCCCTCAGCCTGCCACTGAAAATCGTTCCGCGTGCCACGCCTAGCACGCCTGCCGTACGTTACCGACGCCTGGGCTAGGGTGTTCTACGCGAGAACACTGAGACACAAAGTGAGAGGACGACCCAGGAAGCCTAGTTAGATGAAGTAAAATAAGACATTGAAAACATATCAAATACGACATAGCACAATCAACAAGACGAGAATCACAGAAAATTACACACACATTCTCTTTTCGACGACGTTTTAAGGCAAAAGTAGTAGAATTAAAGGAGAAAGAAGATGTCTTGTGGGGAATCCGAAGACTGCTGCTTATCGATCTCTTATTCTTTTGACTCTTACAGGACGTAGTGAAGACCTGTTTAGTGTGTGACTATTCTCTCTCTCTCTCTCTCTCTCTCTCTCTCTCTCTCTCTCTCTCTCTCTCTCTCTCTCTGTGTGTGTGTGTGTGTGCGTGCGGGCGGGCGGGCGGGCAAACGTGTGTGTGTTGGTTCAGGTGGTGTTGTAGTTTACGGGCCACTTTTATGGCATCTGTATTGATGCTACCCATTAAAAATCTGTCGAGCGCAATAATGGCAAGCGTATTAAAGAATTTTATATAGTCTACGTTATGTGAAACATGGAAAATAAGCAGACAAACTGAAAAACATCTAATGCTAGCAGAAATGTGGTTTCTGATTTTTGCAATTGCCATAGATGGACGGAAAAACAAATAAGACAGTCCTTCATGGCACATATGACAACAACTAATTGATTAGAGAAGTTAAAATTAGCCAGTTAAGATTTTGTTATCACTCTATAAGGCAGTTAACATTGTGTTATCATTATATAAGGCAGTTAATATGGTGTTATCATTCTATAAGGCAATTAAGATTTTGTTATCATACTATAAGGCAGTTATGCGACAGCGGCCACCCTCCGGGCAACAGTTGTGACAGGCTGGCTAAACCAGGCGTGGGTAGCCAATCTGGTGTCAAACCAATCGGTGAACTAGGGTATGTCTACCCAGCATGTGAAGGCAAGATTCGGCAGAATGCGCGGAAGAAATCATTGATGATTCAACGGGCAAGACGGCGTTTACCTGCAAAGCGTTGTGGACGTAATGAGCACGACAAGGTACATAGAGCGCCCTGGTCATCCATTGCACCTGTATTCGTCTCCAGTCGTCTTGACTTGTCTTGCCACTGGACTCAGACGGACTCAGGCGAGAGAGTGAGGTCGACGAATTGCGCAACTCTTCCTCACTTTAATCCAATTCATCGCGGAAGTCATTCTTCATCATTCTGAGCCAAAATAGGCCTTATCGGCCATCTTGGAACTCACGGCTCCATATTTTCAACCCCACTGGATGAAAAAGAACGGTCATCATCATTCTTGATGGACAAACAAAATAAGGCAGTTAACAATGTGTTATGATTCTATAGGACAGTTAACATTGTGTTATCATTCTATAAGGCAGTTAAGGTTATGTTATCATTCTATAAGGCAGTTAAGATTTTGTTATCATTCTATAAGGAAGTTAACATTGTGTTCTCATTCTATAAGGCAGTTAATACTGTGTTATCATTCTATAAGGCGGTTACGATTTTGTTGTCATTCTATAAGGCAGTTACGATTCTGTTACCATACTATAAGACAGTTAAGATTTGGTTATCATTCCATAAGGCAGTTAAGATTTTTTTCCCCATCAATTTATGACCTGAAACGAACTTGAATAAATTGTGACAGCTGGTAAATTTGATGGGGAAATAGCCAGGGGAACACAAAGAGATACATACCTTGATGGCGTGTCACGTCATGTAATCGGAACAATAATGAAGACGTGAAGCGAGATTCTGGTAATCGTGTAAGATGGTTAACCCATGGCTGCCCAGGTTTATCAACATGCCAAATGACGATGATGAACATGATTATTATCATGAACTATCATCATATGCTATGATGATGATAATCGGTATTATTCATTGGTGTAGAATGAGTATTTCATTATTGATGATCTTTTCGACTTTTAGCCGACTTTATTGTTTTTTTTTTTTTTTTTTGGGTAGAACACACGCATCCAAATTAATCGCTTCCCAGGAACTCCGGCAATGTAGTGGCTAGCACGTTTGTTTCCCAGCTCAGTAAGCTTGTGTTTAGATCCACATCGAAGTGGGAATTTTCTTTTAATAATTGACCTGGGCCCCCAGATCGACCAAGTCTATAATGGGTACTGGGAAATGATCTGGGACGTAAAGGCCACCGAAGTGGTAAAGGCCACATCACGCATATAGTGGGGACTGATCTATAAAACAATATGGAGCTAGTATAATATACACAAGATCGACGGCGCCTGCTCCAAATCTGGTACCTGGAGAAGAAGATCTTCAGATGTGACTAGTGGTGTGTAAGATAAGTGTTGTTTTAAAAACTAGCTGATTACGTGAGAGAAGGTTAGCTATTTGCGTGAGAGAAGGTTAGCTGATTGCGTGAGAGAAGGTTAGCTGTTTGCGTGAGAGAAGGTTAGCTGTTTGCGTGAGAGAAGGTTAGCTGTTTGCGTGAGAGAAGGTTAGCTGATTGCGTGAGAGAAGGTTAGCTGTTTGATTGAGAGAAGGTTAGCTGTTTGCGTGAAAGAAGGTTAGCTGTTTGCGTGAGAGAAGGTTAGCTGTTTGCGTGAGAGAAGGTTAGCTGTTTGCATGAGAGAAGATTAGCTGTTAGCGTGAGAGAAGGTTAGCTGGCTCTATGGGTTTCATGTGTCTTTATGGCAATACAGATTAGTTCAACAAATGGAAATAATGATTTTAAACACCATTACTGTAAGTGCATATGAGAGAGAGAGAGAGAGAGAGAGAGAGAGAGAGAGAGAGAGAGAGAGAGAGAGAGAGGAGAGAGAGAGGGGAGAGAGGAGAGAGGGGAGAAAGATAGAGAGAGAGTGGCCGAGACAGTTACAGAAATGACATGAGAGAGAGAGAGAGAGAGGGGAGAGAGAGGGAGAGGAGAGAGGGGGAGAAAGATAGGGAAAGAGTGGCCGAGACAGTTACAGAAATGACAAAAGAGAGAGAGAGAGAGGGGGAGAGAGAGAGGAGAGAGGGGAGAAAGATGGAAAAGAGTGGCCGAGACAGTTACAGAAATAACATGAAAGACAAGAGAGAGAGAGAGAGAGAGAGAGAGAGAGAGAGAGAGAGACGGACAGATAGAGATAGAGAGAGGAAAAAGAGAGATTATTTACTGTGTACCATGCACCGCACCATACGTCGATTAATTCTCACATTGCCAGGAATGCTGTTCTGAATTCTCTTTGTGCATGCACTTATGAATGACTGCTTGTAGGCATATTATGCGGGTGTTTACGTAATTAGATAGAAGTTATGTGAGAGGACGTACGTGAGTGAACATTTAATGTGAATGAACGTATGTGTATGAGTATGAATGGATGAGGGTAAACGAGTTTTTGGGTGTAGTAAACATTTTAGTCTTTATGTATGCAGGTATGTTTTTTTTTCTTCATTCGCTCGCTTTGAACTCAAGCGTTGCCAACACGAGTGCTACTACCAAGGAGTGAATTGGAATGATTATGTTTCGTGTGGATTAGCTTTCTATATTACCAGTATCTCTCGCCATCAGGCGACTCCACTCCGACTTCAGAGGTACTTGTAATTTACATCCCCAAGATGTCAACGAGATGTCAACATCACACCGGGAGTTTAAGAAGGAACGCTCATATCCATTCGGCCAGGCTGACGAGTATATGTGTAACTTTACGTTTGTATCTATTAATGCAGTATGTAAACCCCCATTCTCAAGTATAAGAAGCGTTCGTGCCGCACCGCACGTTATTGCGTATGTTGAACATTATCATGTCATAGTCATGTGATAAGCACTGACCAATAAATAAAAGAGCAAGTGCTTATATTCCCATGATGCAAAGATTCTGTTTCTGACCGTTGAGAAAATGGTCGGGTTGATCCAAAATCTGTCCAAAGAAGCTCAAAGAGCGGAGATTCAGTTTCTTTCATTTGAAGGATCTCGACCAGTGGACATTCATCAAAGAATGCAGGCAGCCACGGTACCAAATGTGTGTCACAGACAACAGTAACAGACTGGGCACGAATGTTTCCGAAAGGACGTCAGTTCACCACAGATCTTGACGGCCGGTCAAGCACATATTGCTGCAACAGAAAAAATAATCGCCAAAAATGATGCAGCAGTACAGATGAACCGTTGTCGAAGCAAACGTTCGCTAGCGAAAGAATTTGACGTGTCAATTGCGACAATTGAAAAGGTCGTTCTTAAGAAACTGCAATATCGAAAGGTGTGTTCTCAGTGGGTACCACAGATGTTGACCGACCACCAAAAAGAGGAACGCATGGGCTGGTGTTTGAGCCACTTGCTGCGCTACAGAGTGGAGGGTGATGCATTTCTTTTCCGCATAGTGGCAGTCGATGAATAATGGTGTCACCACTTTGAGTCGAGCAGCAAAAGAGAGAGCATGCATGGAAGCATGCTGGATCACCAAAAGCCAAAAAATGCAAGTTACAGGTTGCCGCTGGTAAGGTTATGCTGTGTGTATTTCCTCTCGTGCCTAAGGCGGCGCATAGGGCAGAAGTCGTGGCTCTCCATGTTTGTGCGAAGCGTCAAACATTTGGAGCCAGAAATCTGATTCTGTAACAGTTGGGAGTTTTATGATGGCGGATTGTCAAGCCGCCGATCAATCGTCTTTAGTCAAGCTAGAATAAAACACTTCCCGCCATCTTGACCCAAGCTGGAAACTCTTTAATTCCTCCGATGGTAGCATGGATTTTGCAAGATGAAAAACATATATGTATTTCCTCTCGTACCTAAGGCGGTGCATAGGGCAGAAGTCGTGGCTCTACTGACCAATAAAAAGAAATCATTTGAAACGAGAAACAGAGTGTTAGTGCACAAAAGAATTCAGGAACTTACTAATAAAAGAACAAGTACATCAATAGGCTGTCTAAAAACTAAAGATGGCAAAATCATAATAGAAAAAGATCAGATTCTACATGTGTGGATAGATTATGTGAAAAACCTTTATAATGATAACAGAGAGGAACAGTATGATAGATTTAAAAATGAAGGACAGCCAATTTTGAAGATGGAGGTTCGAAATGTTCTTAAGCATATGAAAGCTGACAAGGGCCTCGGTGCAGATAACATCACAACAGAAATGATTAAAACTTTAGAAGAATTTGGACTAAAGCAAGTCACCAGACTGCTGACCACATTATATGATACTGGAGATTTACCTTCTGAATTATGTAACTCTGTATTTATTGCAATCCCAAAGAAATCGGGAGCCTTGGAATGTGATGTGAAAAAAGACAGGGACCATAGGAAAATCAACAAGGTATCGTTCATGGGAATTTGTAATTAACGGATCGAGGATGTAACAGGTTCTCACAGGGGAGGGGGTATAACGAACAGGCCTAATATAGAGATGGATTGAGGCATTGGACATAAAATAGGGATGGGTTGAGGCATTGAGTCGTGGGCAAGTTAGGAGAACTTACCCCGGGAGTTAAAGGTGGGCAAGTGATGAAAACTTCGCCCAAAGAACAAGAGAGCTGGTTATCGCCAACTTACTGATTTATTTATTTTTTTAACCATGAAGGGTTATTGTTGGGCGACTTTAAAGAACTTGGTGTCAACATCAACTCTACCTACTACTTGCAAACACTAGACAAGCTGCAAAAAGCCATCAAGAATAAACGACCCGGCATGCTTTCTCGCGGTGTGATTTTGTAGCACGATAATGCTCGTCCGCATGTCGCAAAGATTGTGCAGGAAGCATTAGCAAGGAAAAAGTGGGAAATTTTGCAACATCCAGCCTATATGCGATTTTCATTTGTTCGGACCTCTAAAAAGGCTCTCAAGGGGCAACGATTTCACACAGATGCAGACGTAACGAACGCGGTAAACACTTGGTTAAGTGAGCAACCATAATCCTTTTTTTTTTTTTGCGGATGGCATTCGCCGACTGCCTAAGCAATGGGATGCTTGCCTGAATGCCTACATCGACTTCTTCTGACCAACCCATCGTGCATAATTCATTCAAAATGAATGATTTGTTTAATTCTATAACACCTGTTAATGTTTTTTTCATGCTTTTGAAATAAAGCTATAGGAACGGGTTTCAAATGAACACCCCTAATATATATGTAATTTTACGTTGTGTGTCTTGTAATGCAGTAGGTATAGCACTATTATCAAGTATATATGTAACTTTATGTTGAGTGTCTTGTAATGCCGTATGTATACCACTATTATCAAGTATATATGTAACTTTATGTTGAGTGTCTTGTAATGCGGTATGTATGGCACCATTATCAAGTATATATGTAACTTTACGTGTGTATTTATTAATGCAATATGTATGGGAGTCTCTGTGGCGAAATGGTCAAGCCGTTTGACTGGGGCTCCGAAGGTTGTGGGTTCGATTCCGGGCCGCGTCCTTCGGTTCACGAGTTAAATTTTTCGGAGACTACTGTGGGTCGTCGCTAGAGCTACGGAGTTCGTGCTTGGTACGACGCTTTCCGCGCTGCGGAAAGATAACGAGCCATATGGGATAAAACCCGGTGCGATGAAGTCGACCCTGTCGACTTTTAAGCAACTTTTTTATGCAATATGAATACCGCCATTATCAAGTACAGTGGAGTCTGGATAAGTAGAAGTCGCAGGGGCCGAAGGAATTTGTTCTACTTATCAGAAATTCTACTTATCCAGACTGCACATATTTACACTAATACATGTGTACCATGCAGTAGCATTGAATAAAATGATTGTACCACTTAGGAAACACAGGTAACAAATAAATAGCAATACAATATCAGAAATGTTGAAATGCTTAGTTTTGAAACTTTCCAAATTAATTAAAGAAAACGTCTGTGATTTTGCTTTGCTTCTTGACTTGTGAAAAATGTCTTCCCATTGCCTGTTTAAAGGCACACAATGGTGAGACTGCATCATCTGAACATCCATTCTGCATCATGTAAATGTCAATTTTGTCACTTGATGTCAAAATATCTGACTGCGATACAGGTTATGCTTGCAGCCCACAGTCATCCTCATCATCAGAGTCAGGGCTGGAAGGGTCTGTTGGTTGAATGACTGACATACATAGCCCTATAATATCAGTGCTTGAAAGAGTGGCACTAGTAGAAACATCATTGTCAATGTTCACAAACTCCTCTGGATCAAGCTTTAGCTCTTTATACAATCTAGCAAGTAATGGCCTCACTGAAATGTCAGTAACATTGCTCTCACTGCTCGCTGAAGGTGTGGAATTCTCATTTACATAGACATCTACTGCAGGTAAGAAGCCAGCCTGTCTAAAGCAGTTTGCAATAGTTGCTGGTAAAACTCTGTCCCATGAAGATTTTAACATAAAAATGGCATCAAGAAGGGTTATCTTGAAATCATCACAAATGAGGTCAGCATCCATGTGACCCACAAGTTTTGACAACATTGTGGATCTATAAAGAACTTTCAGATTTTGAATGATACCTTGATCACAAGACTGAAGTGTTGATGTGGCATTAGGTGGCAGAAACAAAAGCTCTGTTGCCTTCAGATTGTTAATTTTTGTGTGGGCTGAACAATTGTCAACAATTAAAAGAACTTTTCTTTGTTTACACACCATTGAATAATCAAATTCTTGTAGCCACTCATTGAACAGTTCTGATGTCATCCATGCCTTTGAATCGGCTCTGTAATTCACACACAATGTTTTCAGGCCTTTGAAACAACGAGGGATTTTTAATTTTCCAATCACAAATAAAAGCCATTTTTCACTACCATCCATATTGGAACACACAACCACTGTTATTCTTTCTTTTGATTTTTTCCCCCCATGACACTTTTTCATTTTTGAAAGAAAATGTTTTATCAGGTAACAATCTCCAAAATAATCCAGTTTTATCGGCATTCCTCTTCTTCTTTCGTTCGCTTGAAATATGTCTATAACTGCAAAGTTGTCTCTTGTATGAATTGAACTGTCTTTTTCAGTTCACACAGTGGTCCATAGAGTTTATCTTCCACTGTCTCTCTAGGCCAGAAGGTTGCCTAGATATGTCATATTATCGGCATTAAATACATCCGCAGAATTATATTTACCTAAAGCAGGTCTGACCACGTCTTCTATCCATGGGTGAGTCGTTGCTTCGTCGACTGACTGTGTCTCTCCACACACATTCTTGTAAGTGATGCAGTGTCGTTTTTTTTAAACGATCCAACCAGCCAGCACTACAATTCCAGTCTGTCTGACCTCCAAGACTTCAAGACCAATTCTTTGGACTCTGGACTCCAAGACCAATTCTTCTGCTTTCGCAATAAGTAAAGGCCTATTTACTGGTACATTTGCCGATCTAATCACAGTGAACCATTTTAAAAGGGCAGCATCAACAAAAATCGCACGAAACAGTTCTTCTAGCTCTCTGCCTATCACTGTCGATTTGACATTAGAAAAACAATTGTTTGTAGCGGTCTTTTGTTTTAAAATGCCGGAAAGTGTCGATGTTGGAATACCAAATTCTCTAGCTATATCCACTTTATCCTTGCCACTAAGTCCAACCTCTTCCAACAGCTCAATCTTTCTTTTCAAGTCAAAGTTTTACGCTTTCGTCCACTAGCAGCCATTGTTGACATGTAGCAACATATTAAGTGCGAGATTGTTCTTCGGGCTGACTAAAAATACACATTCTTTCGCGAAACAATTTTTTGGGGGGTGGGGGGGGGGGGTGAAATAAACAGTTCGACTTAAACGTGGACATTTATATGGCCGGTATTTCATTTTTATGTTCGACTAATCCGAAAATTCGAGTTAAACGAATTCGACTTATCAGGATTTTTATACAAAAATAAAGAAGGATCTTGGCCGGGACCAAGCCAATAACGTCGACTTAAGCGAAATTCTAGGTATCCGAGTTCGACTTAAGTGGAATCGACTCTAAATATGTAACTTTACGTTTGCATCTATTACTGCAGTATGTTGTGACATTTCTGTCAATGCCAATCAGCCCCCTTCCGAATAAAAGCGAAAAATCGTTTCAGAGTTTACAGTGTTAAAGGGGGCACTCCTGTGGATATTAATTATAACACAAAGAGGCACTCCGCGACGTTTGGAGATTGTTGTTTTTTTTTTTTAATTCGCATATCCTTTTTTACAGGGCATCGCTGTCAACAGCAGCATCTTTCAGCTGTCTGTCGATTTCTTGGCAAGATTACGCTCAGTAGTTTGCCAGTGTTTCCTGAGCGGCCGGCTCAGTTATCCCGCAAGTCACCAGCGGGGGAACGAACCGCTCCCAGTTCTCGCCCGCTACGAGACTCTGCGTGGTAAACGGGATTACGGAGAAAGTGGTGTAACCCCCTCGGCCAGAGAGACGGGCTTGGAGATTGTTAGCAACTAAAAATAGAATCCGCCCATAATGTTGAGAATTAACCCTTGTGCAAGGACAGGGGCGAGCGGCTGTAACATTACTTCCCCCTTCTCCTCAATCCCCGAGAACATCAATACCCACCGCCATCTGAATGACGTAATAGTTAACGCTAGAAGTGAGCCTTTCTATTGGTACGGCCAGGGTAATTCCTTTTAACATAATTAATGTTGATGGAACGAGCTCAGTATATGATGGCAGAAAATGCACTATTTGCGTGCAGTTACGAGAATGATTCTTCAAGGATGGTTTTGATGTTCTGTCCGGGAGATGTTGTATGGTTTTTAATTCTTGACGACATTGGTAAGTTGGAAACCATAGTTAATAAACTTAAGACTGGTACCTTTAAATAGAAAGGATCTGAATTTATAGAAGAGTTTTCTTTGAGAAGATCTAGAGAAATCCTCGGAGGATTAGGTAAACATTCTTTGAATTAGAGAGATAATGAATGAATGGCTTTATGATCCAGTTCATGCCCTTTATGAGGGAGGATCTTATCCTTCTCTATTTATTCAGTCTTCATAGGTGGAGCTGTGGAGGCGGAAGTACAAGCGTTGATTTTCGAGAATTCGCTAGACGGTGATGCTGTCATTTACACAGATGGGTCGTTCGTCCGACATGTGAGAAGCTCATGGGCCTTTACAGCTCAGGCCGGAGGGAGAATTGTGAAGGAGGACTTTGGTGCTTTTGCTGAGACCACAAGTAGCCTGACTATGGAAGTCATGGCAGTAAGTAAAGCAATAACATGGCTCGAGACACAGACATTCACTAGGGCATGTTTCCTTAGCGACTCAATGAACATGCTCAAGAGGATAGAGATTGGGGGGGGGGGGGGTCCGAAGAGAATGGTTGCTGTCGCTGGAGCGGTCTCGGCTGACAAAGATTAGTTTAATCTTCGTGCCTGGGCATGCGGGAGTACAAGGGAATGAGCGGGCTGACAAGCTCGCAGGTAAGGCTACAGTGGAGGGCGGACGCGTCATGGACCAGGCTGACATTCTGAATGGTCTACGAGAAGTAAGACTTTTGCGAGAACCAAGTGATGACTGTGAATCTACAACCATGGCCAGACTGCGAGAACAGAAAATTATAAGATGGGTGGCCAAACAAGAACACTACGCAGGAAGCCAAAGAAGACTGGTAAACCAACACAGAACTGGTGTCATTAGCCGCTACGAGTGCGGGATTTGCTGAAGAGGGGATCCGAGCACTTATGGACTGAATGGTTTGATGTGCAATGAGGATGATCTGTCGACTAACTAACTATCATAGGTGGATAATGTTTAGAAAAAAACTATCAGGATACTTTCTAGAATATGCCTTGTATTCTTTTAGGGATGATACTTTTCTGGGATATGTCTTATAATCTCTTTATCTATATGTTCAGAGGAGAATGAGTTCTTAGTATATGTATTCATGTATTAAAAAATTAATAATGGGGTTATCTCTAAATGGATAGATAAGATGCGATGATATAATATAAAGATGATGTGTAGTTACCTATCCCTTTATCCACGAAAAGAGAAGAAATACCAAGAAGGTGTAATGGCATAACCCCCGAGGATGGCCACCAGATATTCTCGGCGACAAAGCCTCGAAGGCACGATGATGATTCACCTCCATAAGGCAAGAGTGTGGGAGATATGTCAATATAAGGAGTGAAGGACTGCATCAGATTATCTAGTTAGTTAGTTAGTTAGTCGCGGTTCCAACTTCACAGCAACGGGTCGTCCCCATTATGCTCCATTCCTGTGCCAGTGAATATCAGACAAAACACTCCCCACTGCCCAATGTGAAAAGTGGAAAAGATGATCTAGTGATGGGACCTAATAGGGCCCGGTCTAACTGGTCCACCCTTGTGTCATAATCACGTCTCTCTCTCTCTCTCTCTCTCTCTCTCTCTCTCTCTCTCTCTCTCTCTCTCTCTCTCTCTCTCTCTCTCTCTCTCTCTTTCTCTCTCTCTTTCTCTCATTCCTTTTACTTTTCTTTTTCACTTATTTCTGTGGGTATGGCTATATTACTTGGCACATGTTTTCCACAGAAAAAGGTGGTCTTTGTTTGACTGAAAATTTGGTATTTTCATACATGATGAAGAATGGCAACAGGAGGGTCAAAGTCCTAAAGGCAGGAGGAGGAAATTGCCTTTCCAATGCGGAAAGAGTGAATCTCCATTAATCATCACTGTCCCATCCAATGTCCGAAACAACCCCAGCATGGTTGGGTCTTTTATTACTACTCTAAGGTTCCCGGAGCCAACACCAGCAGGGTTCTGAACAACGCGTAATTCAATTTCTGAGATTCCTATATAGAAATGGACATTTGCACCCCTGTGTTTTAGAAATGGACATTTGCACCCATGTGTTTTAGAAATGGACATTTGCAATCCTGTTTTGAAAATGGATATTTGCATCCCTGTGTTTTATAAACGGACATTTGCATCCCTGTGTTTCATAAATGGACATTTGCATCTCTGTGTTTTAGAAATGGACATTTTCACCCCTGTGATTTAAGAGAGGACATTTTCACCCCTGTGATTTAGAAATGGACATTTTTCCCGTGTTTTAGAAAGGGATATTTCAAGGCGGATGTTTTAGAAGGAGTTATAAATCTAGTAATACCGTCTGATGTGTTTGAGAAAACTGTTAGTATTTCAGCAGTGATGGAAAGGTGTTAGTTTAATTCCTTCATTGGGAAAACACCGTCACTTTTAACTGGCAGATATAGATAATTAGTATGTCTTTTATTAAGGTGTTAATGTTTTAATTTTATTTTATTATGAGTTGTGTAATAATATGCTACGTCACACGAGCATACAGACACCCCTCTTCCCCCAGGTTATCCCAATAACATGTTATGGGTTATAATCAGGAGTTGTTTATTTACTTGTTGCCTGGTGTTTAATTTGTCTGTGTGTTTTCCTTTATATTACTTGTCAAAGGACAACATCACCATGGAGCTGACTGTGGCGGGATAACCACACGGACTTTCGGTGTGCCAAGAGTGAGTGATCTCCTCTCGGAAGTTTCGTAAATTTCCTGTGCTCTGTTGGCCCTCTGCTAGGAAACATCACTTTATAACTAGTCTCTACCCCTAGGGAGTCTTATCGAGGTATTTGAAGTTTCTCATATCAGTTGGCTATTAGAAGTTGGGAATTCATCCCCTATTTCTTATTAACATACCACATATGTATGCCACAATTATCGAGTATATATGTAACATTACGTTTGTATCTATTAATGCAGTATGTATAGCACCATCATCATGTGATGGGCCGACTGGCGTGAGCGACCTTGCTTCTCCACATCTTATTATCTCTCCATGAGCATGTATCAATTTCTATGGTGACATCCTTTCGTGACATGACACAAGGCTGTCCAGAATTTTCTCTCGATGTCTCCCTTTATCTCTCGTTCCCTACATCATTCCATTCTCCACAATATGTTCCAGTTTTTTTTTTACTTCCTATAATGTTGCCAAAACAAGCATAATTAATCAGGAATAAATACAACGGCGGTTTCCCATTCCCTTCCGCAGATTCGTATATGGTTTAACGCCAATGGCCTTTGTCTAAAAACACAGACTCTGCAAGTAAGCAGGGGGGAGGAGCGTGTACATGGCGCGACTTACCCACCGATAGCCAACTCACCACAGAGCTGTCAGGTACTTTAAACAGGTAGCTGCCCGACCTTGTAGCCGTCTCTCGATGACCACTGCCTGTGTTGGTCCACTGCTGTATACACAGCACGTAGACACAAGACAATAGCACTACAATTATAAACCTACCTATGAACTTACATCTTTGCTTTATTGACTACATAAATGCTTTCGATAAAGTAAGACATGTCAACATGATAAAGATGCTTGCAGATCTACAAATTGATGAGCGAGACCTTAGACTTGTAAAAAAAAAATCATATTGGAAACAACAAGCTGCCATAAGGATTGATAATGAAGTACGTCAATATCAGCCTATTATGAGGGGTGTGAGACAGCGATGTGTAATGTCTCCAGATCTTTTATTTCCCTGTACAGAGTACAATGAAATTATGTTAAGAACTGTAGAAGATGTGAATTGAATCATCATTGAGGGACGTAACAACAATAACATTAGATATGGGGATGATACAGTATTGATTGCAGACAATTAGCAGTTTCTGCTACAATAAGAAGCTGCGGTTGTTGCACACAGTGAACAACTGGGGTTAGACTTAAATTGTAAGAAGACACCGATTATAGTCGTCACTAGGAAGAAGGAAATACCACTACATACAAGTAAATGGGAATTGAATCGGTAACATTATCTCAGAACAGTCATAACATTTGATGGGAGATGCCTTGAAGAGATTATAACAAGAATCGCCATGGCGAATGTAGCCTTTTGCAAGGTGGAAAACATACTGTCCAATAAGAAGGTGTCATTTGCAACGAGAAAAAGAGTGTTGAGGTGCTACATAGAACCTGTACTTTTGTATTACTGTGGACAATTGAGTAAACAAGCTGAAAAAACATCTGATGGCTGTAGAAATGTGGTTTCTGAGGAAAATGCAAAGAATACCATGTACAGACAGAAAAAACCAATGAACAAGTCATACAAGAAACAAAATGAAAACCGTAAATTGATTAGAGAAATTTGACGTAGATAGTCAAAACCTTTTGCCACGTTATGAGAAGAAATAAATTGGAGAACTTAGTAACAACTAGCAAGTTCGAGGTGACGAGAATTCGGGGAAGGTAGAGAAGTAAATACCTGGATAACTTGGTCACGTGGCATAGTCAAGAGAAGAACACTGAACTGATCCATGACTGTTGATTACGTGAGATGGCGAAACATGGCAGCCCACGCTTATCGGAATGGCACATGATAAATGAATGAACAGTTGGAAATAGAAGACGAGTAATCTCATGTTAATATACTTTCTATTTGCTGAACTCTAATTTTACCCACACACAAATCCCGTAATGTTTAATAATTCAGTGCCGAAGGATAATATATCGCAAAATGTGTAGACAGAAAGACGATTTATCGCCACACTAGGGTCATTGTATAATTTATTTTGTTTCGTTGTATCTACTGTAATTTCAATGCTCAGTGAACGGAAATGTATAGTATAATATATGTTCATTTAATGGTATACCATGTGTGATCCAGGCCAGCTTTTTGTTTGGCATTCAACCAGTTAACACTGAAATACTAAGTCACAACCATGAGTTTTATATCTTCATTTCACTTTTCTCCCCCGTCTCCCCCTGTTTATTTCTTCTTTTCCTGGGGTGTCTGGTGTGCAGCAGACATGTGCGTACCTGAGTCTCCAAACCTCCCCATCCTTTGATGTTGTCATGAATTTGGTATTGCATAATTATTGTCTGTTGCCCAGCTGTTGAACCTTTCAAATACATATCTGTCAGACTTTGCTCGTCTTTCTTGTAGACTATCATATCACATCAGCCTAATTTCCTATTTCAGCTTCCGGTCCTACATGGAGGATAGGCGATTGAGCTCTTAAGGCCTATGGAGTGTTTATGCTTGTGGCTACGTTTTGCTTACGCATTTTTCTCATGTTGGACTCGTGGTGCATGATTCCGTCGCCCAGCTACTGAGTTAAGTGCGTGGAGCGACACTGTGAGCTATGAATTTTATGTGGCGTACTTTTACATCTGTCCGCGGTTGTTTGTATTGTGAGCTGCATGTTCAGAAATATAGCAACCGGCCAGTTGCTGAATTAACTGAGTTTCCTTTATTCAGCAATATGTGGCTGCTGGTACTCTAGGACTGTTGCTTCCATCGACGATGAACTGTATTTCTCATGGCGGACTTTTGTGTTAGCATTCTGGCAGCGACATTATGCATAGTATACCTGTGCGGACTGTTGGTTTGTCGAGACTCCTGTCTGTTCCACTTTTGAAATGGGGCAGTGAGGAGCGTTTTGCGTGATATTCACTTGCACATGAACAGAGAATTATGGGGGGGGGGGGGCGCAACAACTCTTTGCTGTGGAGCTGGAACCGCGACTAACCAACTCATTAGTCTCCTTTCTCTACTGCAACTCACACGTTGACGCACCTCTTAAATTCCACTTGTCCTATTATGGTGGTTTTGATGAGTGATCTTGTAACATCTGCATTTGTGTTTGTTTTTCTCTCTGCCCACGATATTCTGTACATTCTTCTCAAGTACCACATCTCAACTACCTGCAGCCTTTTTTCACCATAGCATTGCTCATTGTCCAGCGTTCACGCCCATACAGCACAGGCCATATAGTCAACTGTTCAGTCAGCGGATTGTTATAAAGGACACCTGTTCACGTCATAAAGCCTATTGGGTATATGGTGCCAGCCGCATATTTTTTTTAAATAAATTCTGAACAGTCTTGTGCCCTGGCATAGAAACAAGTCAACAAATAAACTGATCCACGCCTCGGAGATCACAGTTTGTGGAGATGCATGATCGCCCATCGACAGTCGGCAGGGCACTAGATGATGATGATCATGGTGGTGTGTATGCGTGCGTGCGTGCGTGTGTGTGTGCGTGCGTGTGTGTGTGCGTGTGTGTGACACGTCGTCAATCAGTTACGAAATGGCATGTTTCCCTGTAGATTTGTGTGTTGTTTCGTTCCTGATAAAGATTATTATAATCGAACCGTCGTTCGTTGTGTCCTAGTATATTAATGTTTGTTACTTTTTAACCCCCCCCCCCCCTCCCCCTCCCAACCCCCTTATTATTAATGTTTAGCATTGTGGAGTTCGTTGAACGGCATGTACACTCTTTTTCGCAGATGTTAACATACCTGACTGTGTTTAATTCCTGTCGTCCATTAGACAGTTAAATCACAGAACTGCCTGGGCCGGTATTGCTAGATACTCTTCGAAGACATTGTCAACGGACCTGATCTGCTTGTGCCCTTTTTCATTCTACACATTGTTCGTGACCATTTGTCTTGACTCTAGTCCGACTTCGTGAAGACACATGAAGGGTGTAGCATAGGTGGGAGCGCAAGCGCAATTGAGATACCACTACTTTTATCGTTTCTTTACTTATTCAGTCTCGGTAGAGATTTGTCCGCAGCAGACGAACATTATCTCCGGTGGGCCTATTCTCGCCGGTCGCGAGATCCGCACAGTGGAACGATGGGAGATTTGCTCGCAGTAGACGAGAAATATCTCCTGCAGTATCTTCGGCGGGCCTACTCCCGCTGGTTGTGGGATCCGCTAAAGTCAGGCAGGGAGTCTGACGATAGTGCACGCTTTACACAGGTCCGGACACTTGTGATTGACAGAAGTACGCGCCCTTACGGTCCGGACGCGTACGAGGCCTTCACCTGTGGGACTTGGCTGAACGCCTCAAAGCCGGGTCCCTTGGGTTCCAGGGTCTGGCCATCATTCGCCATCTGCTCGTGGTGGCGAGGTCTCGGAGGTTTGATGCTGTGCTGTGCAGCCTACCTTGTGCCAGACGTATTGGTTACCCATTCCTCTGGAACACACAAGATTAGGCCGAGAGAGGGAATATGTCGATTGGGCACCACATGTTTCTCTGAAGCTCTGCCCAGGCATTGTGATGGAATATTGGCCACATTCCAACTCACATACTTTGGTCTGTCAAGACTGCAAGGTCCCACTCACTGGGGTATTCAATCCCCCCCATTCCTTCGTCTTCATCTTTTATACTCTTTCTCATAATTCTTCTTATTTTCATTGTCACCAATATCGTCATTTTCTTTTTTCACTCCTTCTTATCCCTCTTCATCTTCTCCTACTTCTTCTTCGTTCTCCTTCTATTTATTTTCTTGTATTCGCATCCTCTTCCTCTTTTTATTCATGGAATCCACACCGCCTACAATTAATTGCAGCTACTGTTATTGACTTGGGTCAGACTCCAGGCCAAAATTCGCCCACCAGACATGTCAACATTTTTCTTCTCAAAAAACCGTCTCTTGTATGCTGACCTGATTATCTTTGCCTGGGTTTTGTTACAACCGGTTTCCTGACTTGAGTGCAGCTCCCTGTCACTGTTGTTGTTTCAAGATATTTGTTGTTGTTGTTGTTGTTGTTTTATTATATTTGTTGTTGTTGTTTTATTCTATTTGTTGTTGTTGTTTCATTCTATTTGGTGTTGTTGTTATTTTATTATATGTGTTGTTGTTGTTATTTTATTCTATTTGTTGTTGTTGTTGTTATTTTATTCTATTTGTTGTTGTTGTTGTTGTTTCATTCTATTTGTTGTTGTTGTTGTTGTTTTATTCCTTTTGTTGTTCTTGTTGTTTCATTCTATTTGGTGTTGTTGTTGTTGTTTCATTCTATTTGTTGTTGTTGTTGTTGTTTTATTCTATTTGTTGTTGTTGTTGTTTCATTCTATTTGTTGTTGTTGTTGTTGTTTTATTCTATTTGTTGTTGTTGTTGTTTCATTCTATTTGTTGTTGTTGTTGTTGTTTTATTCTATTTGTTGTTGTTGTTGTTTCATTCTATTTGTTGTTGTTGTTGTTTCATTCTATTTGTTGTTGTTGTTGTTGTTTCATTCTATTTGTTGTTGTTGTTGTTGTTTCAGTCTATTTGTTGTTGTTGTTGTTTTATTCTATTTGTTGTTGTTGTTGTTTCATTCTATTTGCTGTTGTTGTTGTTTCATTCTATTTGTTGTTGTTGTTGTTGTTTCATTCTATTTGTTGTTGTTGTTTCATTCTATTTGTTGTTGTTGTTTCATTCTATTTGTTGTTGTTGTTGTTGTTTCATTCTATTTGTTGTTGTTGTTGTTGTTTCATTCTATTTGTTGTTGTTGTTGTTGTTTCATTCTATTTGTTGTTGTTGTTGTTTCATTCTATTTGTTGTTGTTGTTTCATTCTATTTGTTGTTGTTGTTTCATTCTATTTGTTGTTTTTGTTGTTGTTTCATTCTATTTGTTGTTGTTGTTGTTTCATTCTATTTGTTGTTGTTGTTGTTGTTGTTGTTTCATTCTATTTGTTGTTGTTGTTGTTGTTGTTTCATTGTATTTGTTGTTGTTGTTTCATTGTATTTGCTGTTGTTATTGTTGTTGTTGTTGTTGTTTCATTCTATTTGTTGTTGTTGTTGTTGTTTCATTCTATTTGTTGTTGTTGTTGTTTCATTCTATTTGTTGTTGTTGTTTCATTCTATTTGTTGTTGTTGTTGTTGTTGTTTCATTCTATTTGTTGTTGTTGTTGTTGTTTCATTCTATTTGTTGTTGTTGTTGTTTCATTCTATTTGTTGTTGTTGTTGTTGTTGTTTCATTGTATTTGTTGTTGTTGTTGTTGTTGTTGTTGTTTCATTGTATTTGCTGTTGTTATTGTTGTTGTTGTTGTTGTTTCATTCTATTTGTTGTTGTTGTTGTTGTTGTTGTTTCATTCTATTTGTTGTTGTTGTTGTTTCATTCTATTTGTTGTTGTTATTGTTTCATTCTATTTGTTGTTGTTTCATTCTATTTGTTGTTATTATTGTTGTTGTTTCATTATATTTGTTGTTTATGTCATTATAATTGTTGTTGTTATTGTTGTTGTTGTTATTGTTGTTGTTGTTTCATTCTATTTGTTGTTGTTATTGTTTCATTCTATTTGTTGTTGTTATTGTTTCATTTTATTTGTTATTGTTTCATTCTATTTGTTGTTATTATTGTTGTTGTTTCATTATATTTGTTGTTTATGTCATTATAATTGTTGTTGTTGTTGTTGTTATTGTTGTTGTTGTTTCATTCTATTTGTTGTTGTTATTGTTTCATTCTATTTGTTGTTGTTGTTGTTGTTTCATTCTATTTGTTGTTGCTGTTCCATTTTATTTGTTGTTGTTGTTGTTTCATTCTATTTGTTGTTGTTATTGTTTCATTCTATTTGTTGTTGTTATTGTTGTTGTTGTTGTTGTTATTGTTGTTGTTGTTTCATTCTATTTGTTGTTGCTGTTCCATTTTATTTGTTGTTGTTATTGTTGTTGTTGTTTCATTCTATTTGTTGTTGTTATTGTTGTTGTTGTTTTATTCTATTTGTTGTTGTTGTTTCATTCTATTTGTTGTTGTTTTTTCATTCTGTTTGCTGTTCTTATTGTTGTTGTTGTTTCATACTATTTGTTGTTGTTTTATTCTATTTATTCTTGTTTTATTCTATTTGTTGTTGTTGTTGTATTTGTTTCATTCTATTTATTGTTGTTATTGTTGTTGTTGTTTTATTATGTTTGTTGTTGTTGTTTCATTCTATTACTTGTTGTTGTTTCATTCTATTTGTTGTTGTTTTTTCATTCTGTTTGCTGTTCTTAGTGTTGTTGTTGTTTCATACTATTTGTTGTTGTTGTTGTTGTTTCATTCAATTTGTTGTTGATGTTGTTGTCGTTGTTTCATCTTATTTGTTGTTGTTGTTGTTGTTGTTGTTGTTTCATTCAATTTGTTGTTGTTGTTTCATTTTATTTGTTGTTGTTGTTGTTGTTTCATTCAATTTGTTGTTGATGTTGTTGTTGTTGTTTCATTTTATTTGTTATTGTTGTTGTTGTTTCATTCAATTTGTTGTTGATGTTGTTGTTGTTGTTTCATTTTATTTGTTATTGTTGTTGTTGTTTCATTCAATTTGTTGTTGTTGTTGTTGTTGTTGTTTCATTCTATTTGTTGTTGATGTTGTTGTTGTTGTTGTTTCATTCTATTTGTTGTTGATGTTGTTGTTGTTGTTTCATTTTATTTGTTATTGTTGTTGTTGTTTCATTCAATTTGTTGTTGACGTTGTTGTTGTTGTTTCATTTTATTTGTTATTGTTGTTGTTGTTTCATTCAATTTGTTGTTGATGTTGTTGTTGTTGTTGTTTCATTCTATTTGTTGTTGATGTTGTTGTTGTTGTTGTTTCATTCTATTTGTTGTTGATGTTGTTGTTGTTGTTTCATTCTATTTGTTGATGTTGTCGTCGACATCGTCGTGGTGCTGGTTGGTGGTGGTGGTGGTATAGAGACCATACTATGGTAACGGATCAGGGGGGAAATCCCTAAACCATACTATCAGATATGATTTGTTTTTTTCCTCGTTTGATCTCTTGGAACTCAAGCATAGCCCATAAACGTGCTACCTTTTCTAGTGCACTGGACTGAGTTTTTTTCGGTTGGATTAGCTTTCCCTATTACCAGTGTCCCTGGCCATCAAGCAGACTCACTCCGACTTCTAAGGTTCTTGTAATTTACGTCCCAAAGTCAAGGACGACCAGTCAACATTTTTAGTCCAACTGACCGGTGTAGGGTTAAACTTGTCGTCTTCATGCAGCCAACCAATCAACTTATCTTTACATAAGCAACACATAGAGCATAAACTATGTACTTATTGAGCAATTTGCTAACCCATAAGACAACAATCCCGAGCACAGCTTTATATCTCCTAATCACTACTGTACATATATATGATCATACACCCCACGCATGCCCTATCTGTCCTGAAGTTAAAGGACACGGTTTACACATCACTAGGCAGCATTGGACATTTGGTTCTAGCTTCATAAACGGCGCGCGGTTGGTGATGTGAAAATATCACCTTAATTTCCCTTGACATTTCCTGGTAACCATTTAAGACTGACTCGACCTGGAAGCACAGGTCCTTTTTATTAACAAATCCGCCTCAATGCCAACTGGAACCCATGACCACCACCCGGAAGGCAAGAGTTCATGCCTCTACGCTGCTGCGGCTATACTGTGCTTATTATATACCCTGCTGATGCCCCATCTGTCATGGCTTTATCATCAGATACCCTACTCTTGTCCCATCTGTCATGGCTTTATCATCAGATACCCTACTCTTGTCCCATCTGTCATGGCTTTATCATCAGATACCCTACTCTTGTCCCATCTGTCATGGCTTTATCATCATATACCCTACTCTTGTCCCATCTGTCATGGCTTTATCATCAGATACCCTACTCTTGTCCCATCTGTCCTGGCATTATCATCACATACCCTACTCTTGTCCCATCTGTCATGGCTTTATCATCAGATACCCTACTCTTGTCCCATCAGTCCTGGCTTTACCATCAGATACCTTACTCATGTCTCATTTGTCCTGGATTTATCATCAGATACCCTACTCTTGTCCCATCTGTCATGGCTTTATCATCATATACCCTACTCATGTCCCATCTGTCCTAGCTCTATCATCACATACCCTACTCATGTCCCATCTGTCCTAGCTCTATCATCACATACCCTACTCATGCCCCATCTGTCCTAGCTCTATCATCACATACCCTACTCATGCCCCATCTGCCCTAGCTCTATCATCACATACCCTACTAATGTCCCATCTGCCCTAGCTCTATCATCACATACCCTACTCATGTCCCATCTGTCCTAGCTCTATCATCACATACCCTACTCATGTCCCATCTGTCCTAGCCCTATCATCACATACCCTACTCATGTCCCATCTGTCCTAGCTCTATCATCACATACCCTACTCATGCCCCATCTGTCCTAGCTCTATCATCACATACCCTACTCATGCCCCATCTGCCCTAGCTCTATCATCACATACCCTACTCATGTCCCATCTGCCCTAGCTCTATCATCACATACCCTACTCATGTCCCATCTGTCCTAGCTCTATCATCACATACCCTACTCATGTCCCATCTGCCCTAGCTCTATCATCACATACCCTACTCATGTCCCATCTGCCCTAGCTATATCACCTTAATTTCCCTTGACATTTCCTGGTAACCATTTAAGACTGACTCGACCTGGAAGCACAGGTCCTTTTTATTAACAAATCCGCCTCAATGCCAACTGGAACCCATGACCACCACCCGGAAGGCAAGAGTTCATGCCTCTACGCTGCTGCGGCTATACTGTGCTTATTATATACCCTGCTGATGCCCCATCTGTCATGGCTTTATCATCAGATACCCTACTCTTGTCCCATCTGTCATGGCTTTATCATCAGATACCCTACTCTTGTCCCATCTGTCATGGCTTTATCATCAGATACCCTACTCTTGTCCCATCTGTCATGGCTTTATCATCATATACCCTACTCTTGTCCCATCTGTCCTGGCTTTATCATCAGATACCCTACTCTTGTCCCATCTGTCCTGGCTTTATCATCATATACCCTACTCTTGTCCCATCTGTCCTGGCTTTATCATCAGATACCCTACTCTTGTCCCATCTGTCCTGGTTTTATCATCATATACCCTACTCTTGTTCCATCTGTCCTGGCTTTATCATCAGATACCCTACTCTTGTCCCATCTGTCATAGCTTTATCATCATATACCCTACTCTTGTCCCATCTGTCCTGGCTTTATCATCAGATACCCTACTCTTGTCCCATCTGTCATGGCTTTATCATCAGATACCTTACTCATGTCCCATCTGTTATGGCATTATCATCACATACCCTACTCTTGTCCCATCTGTCATGGCTTTATCATCAGATACCCTACTCATGCCCCATCTGTTATGGCTTTATCATCAGATACCCTACTCTTGTCCCATCTGTCCTGGCATTATCATCACATACCCTACTCTTGTCCCATCTGTCATGGCTTTATCATCAGATACCCTACTCTTGTCCCATCAGTCCTGGCTTTACCATCAGATACCTTACTCATGTCTCATTTGTCCTGGATTTATCATCAGATAACCTACTCATGTCCCATCTGCCCTAGCTCTATCATCACATACCCTACTCATGTCCCATCTGTCCTAGCTCTATCATCACATACCCTACTCATGCCCCATCTGTCCTAGCTCTATCATCACATACCCTACTCATGTCCCATCTACCCTAGCTCTATCATCACATACCCTACTCATGTCCCATCTGTCCTAGCTCTATCATCACATACCCTACTCATGTCCCATCTGCCCTAGCTCTATCATCACATACCCTACTCATGTCCCATCTGCCCTAGCTCTATCATCACATACCCTACTCATGCCCCATCTGCCCTAGCTCTATCATCACATACCCTACTCATGTCCCATCTGTCCTAGCTCTATCATCACATACCCTACTCATGTCCCATCTGTCCTAGCTCTATCATCACATACCCTACTCATGTCCCATCTGTCCTAGCTCTATCATCACATACCCTACTCATGTCCCATCTGTCCTAGCTCTATCATCACATACCCTACTCATGCCCCATCTGTCCTAGCTCTATCATCACATACCCTACTCATGCCCCATCTAAGGAAAAGACAAAACGGTGGCAATCCACGATCAACATCCGAAATCATCGCATTTGCCTACACAGAAATATCGTTTGTTGAGGAACTCTAGGGGCTTCTAAGACAGCACTAGACTATCACAATACCCGTTGTAGTACTACCTTCTATTTCTATTTGTTTTGACTATTACAACTTCCCTTTGTTAAGGTAATATCACAACCCTCCTTAGAATGTAGTAGAAAATGGCACAAGTATTGATTGGCTCTCATAGGATCTTGGGACTACTAGCAAGTGTGTACAGGATCTTAGGATTATATGTAGTTACGGCATGTGTGTACATGATCTTGGGCTACATGTAGTTACAGCAGGTGTGTACGTGATCTTTGTACTATATGTAGTTACAGTAGGTGTGCACAGGATCTTGGGAATACATGTAGTTATAGCAGGTGTGTACAGGATCTTGGGCTACATGTAGTTACAGCAGGTGTGTACGTGATCATTGTACTATATGTAGTTACAGTAGGTGTGCACAGGATCTTGGGAATACATGTAGTTATAGCAGGTGTGTACAGGATCTTGGGACTACATGTAGTTACATCAGGTGTGTACAGAATCTTGGGACTACATGTAGTTATAGCAGGTATGTTCAGGATCTTGGGACTACATGTAATTATAGCAGGTATGTACAGGATCTTGGGACTACATGTAATTATAGCAGGTGTGTACAGGATCTTGGGACTACATGTAGTTACATCAGGTGTGTACATGATCTTGGGACATATAGTTAAAGTAGGTGTGTACATGATCTTGGGACTACATGTAGTTATAGCAGGTATGTACAGGATCTTGGGACTACATGTAGTTATAGCAGGTATGTACAGGATCTTTGTACTATATGTAGTTACATTAGGTGTGTACAGGATCTTGGGACTACATGTAGTTATAGCAGGTATGTACAGGATCTTGGGACTACATGTACTTATAGCAGGTATGTACAGGATCTTGGGACTACATGTAGTTATAGCAGGTATGTACAGGATCTTGGGACTACATGTAGTTACATCAGGTGTGTACATGATCTTGGGCTACATGTAGTTACATCAGGTGTGTACAGGATCTTGGGCTACATGTAGTTACAGTAGGTGTGTACAGGATCTTGGGACTACATGTAGTTACAGTGGGTGTGTACAGGATCTTGGGACTACATGTAGTTACATCAGGTGTGTACAGGATCTTGGGACTACATGTAGTTACATCAGGTGTGTACAGGATCTTGGGACTACATGTAGTTACATCAGGTGTGTACATGATCTTGGGACTACATGTAGTTACATCAGGTGTGTACAGGATCTTGGGCTACATGTAGTTACATCAAGTGTGTACAGGATCTTGGGCTACATGTAGTTACAGCAGGTGTGTACAGGATCTTGGGCTACATGTAGTTACAGTAGGTGTGCACAGGATCTTGGACTACATGTAATTACAATAGGTGTGTAAAGGATCTTGGACTACATGTAGTTACAGCAGGTGTGTATAGCATCTTGGGCTACATGTAGTTACAGCAGGTGTGCACAGGATCTTGGGCTACATGTAATTACAGTAGGTGTGTACAGCATCTTGGGCTACATGTAGTTACAGCAGGTGTGTACAGCATCTTGGGCTACATGTAGTTACAGCAGGTGTGTACATGATCTTGGACTACATGTAGTTACAGCAGGTGTGTACATGATCTTGGACTACATGTAGTTACAGTAGGTGTGTACATGATCTTGGACTACATGTAGTTACAGCAGGTGTGTACATGATCTTGGACTACATGTAGTTACAGCAGGTGTGTACATGATCTTGGACTACATGTAGTTACAGTAGGTGTGTACAGGATCTTAGGACTACATGTAGTTACAGTAGGTGTGTACATGATCTTGGACTACATGTAGTTACAGTAGGTGTGCACATGATCTTGGACTACATGTAGTTACAGTAGGTGTGCACATGATCTTGGACTACATGTAGTTACAGTAGGTGTGCACAGGATCGTGGGACTGCTTGCCGTTACAGGGGCTGTCTGGATCCCGGGACTCATGAATCAACAGTCAAGAGACGGAGATCTGTACTGGTATCGCCTTGCTAGCTACATAGAAGCCAAACCAATCGCATCTCACATCTCGCAGTAAGTGTGGATCAGCGTTATTTCTGAAGGCGATATGTGCGAACCCAATGCCTTAACTACCAATGCTACGAGTGTACCACGCAGAAACCAACACCTATTCGTGACTGACTGTGGGTTTGTAATGAATAGATTATGGTGGGTAAAATTAATCTTCTAACTGCTACCCAGTAACGGCAGCTAATCATTCTGACGTGTTATTACAATGCATTTCAGTTTTTCTCTTGTCATCACGTCGTCAGTTAATGTTGACTGTGCATGCATGATAATTAAACACAACAAACAAACAACTAAACTCACAAAAAAGCAGATACTGACTATTAAAACCATATTACATGACTAAAAATGCAATAACAAGGCGTCATATGATCTCCTGTACGAAAATTATGAGAAATACAATAACTGACCCTAGCAAGTGCCAGTTGAACGCTTGGACATCTGACCACTCTACAATCATATGGATAGTTTTTGTCACAGTGTCTAAACATATACGTACGTGGCTATGTATGTGGTGAGTGATCTGAAGTTGTTTGCAGAAATGCCTGTAATTGTTTGACAGAACCTGCCATTGCTATTGTCTCGACACTAAAACAAACGGAAGAGTACACGAATCAGCTGCTGAAGCGGATGTGCCTGGTGTGAGTAAGGAAGATTTGACGGTCGGGATTAGCGATCCAGGTTGGGTGCCAGCGTCAACGGCGGAGGGGTTTAGCTGCGTTTAAAATATTTGTGAGTATATTGTCGTCCATATTACACGATCTGAATACTGAAGAAGTTTGGCTCTTAAAATAGATACAACAACGAAACATTGAACTAGTTTGGTCATTTGAAACGCCATGAAAGTTTTTTTTTTGTTTTTTTTTGGGGGGGGGAGGTGGGGATATGCCCATGAAGAGAGTAAGAGGAAGGCCAAAAAGAAGATCTGCAGATGGGTGTATGGTGTATCGGGCACAGGACATCTTGCTTATGACTGAGAAGTTTTCCGGAACGTTGTTATGGGAACGAGATTCTGCAAAGTACGTGCCACTGAATGAATGAATGAATGAATGAATGAATGAATGAATGAATGAATGAATGAATGAATGAATGAATGAATGAATGAATATCATCATCATCTCGTTGTCTATCTTGTGCCGAACTTCGGCATCATAACAGTCTTTGGAAATGTTTCTTTAACATAAGCCAAATGTTCAGCCACTGTTGTCATGAGTAAACTGTCTGTCAAATACAGGGTGTATTTTTAATGTCTGTGCAGTGTTTGAAAATATTGCCGGTCCAAGTTTTGTATTTACCTATTATGTTGCATGAACTTTACAGAGGGTGAATACAAAACTTGGACCGGCAATATTTTCAAACACTGCACAGTCATTAAAAATACATCATATATGAGCGCCAAACATTACATTATTTTTTAATTGATGAACTGTCTTGGTGGCCTCAGAGAGTTCCCCAACTGATATTTCTGTGTAATACGTAGACAACATTGGAACCGACCAATCATTTTTCTTCTTTAAATGTTCATGAATATACTGGACCCATCATTATGGTCGATGTCTTTGTATGTTTGTTATTTGACATATGCTGGTTTAATACAAAATTATGAGACCTATGGTGCTATCTCAATGGTTAGATGCGAATTATGTCCATATACCATAGCTGTGGGCTCATATGCATGATAGACCTGGCTAATGAAGAATGTGTAGGAGTGTCTATCTAACTGGTCATGCGTCGAAGTACGCGTGTTCCTGGCGCGAGGCTTCGTCGTCATTTGGAGTTGATAGGTTCGAATCCCGGTCGGCAACTAAAGCTTTCAATCTGTATATTGTTTAGTGCGCCAAATAATACATGTGTGTTTATTTATGGTACAAGTGTGTTCATTTATGATACATGTGTGTTCATTTATGATACATGTGTGTTTATTTATGAACTATCGAAACTTGAATTTATCTACGTTGTGGTCTTCCACTTCTTCGCCTCCCTAGTTCATAAAGATCTTTTCCTAGAATACGGGGGATCAAGAATACGTAAATATTGTGACAATTTACAGAATCTAACTCAAGAAAAGTGGCTCATAAATGTCTTGGAAACTGAAATACATTGGCCATATTCAACGTCTCTGTGGTTTGGATAAAACTGAAATACTTTGGTCATATTTCTCTGTGGTTTGGATAAAACTGAAATACATTGGCCATATTTCTCTGTGGTTTGGATAAAACTGAAATACATTGGCCATATTTCTCTGTGGTATAGATAAAATTGAAATACTTTGGTCATATTTCTCTGTGGTTTGGATAAAACTGAAATACATTGGCCATATTTCTCTGTGGTATAGATAAAACTGAAATACTTTGGTCATATTTCTCTGTGGTTTGGATAAAACTGAAATACTTTGGTCATATTTCTCTGTGGTTTGGATAAAACTGAAATACTTTGGTCATATTTCTCTGTGGTTTGGATAAAACTGAAATACTTTGGTCATATTTCTCTGTGGTATAGATAAAACTGAAATACTTTGGCCATATCCAACGTCTCTGTGGTTTGGATAAAACTGAAATACTTTGGTCATATTTCTCTGTGGTTTAGATAAAACTGAAATACTTTGGTCATATTTCTCTGTGGTATAGATAAAACTGAAATACTTTGGTCATATTTCTCTGTGGTTTGGATAAAACTGAAATACTTTGGTCATATTTATCTGTGGTTTAGATAAAACTGAACTACTTTGGTCATATTTCTCTGTGGTTTAGATAAAACTGAAATACTTTGGTCATATTTCTCTGTGGTTTGGATAAAACTGAAATACTTTGGTCATATTTCTCTGTGGTTTAGATAAAACTGAAATACTTTGGTCATATTTCTCTGTGGTTTAGATAAAACTGAAATACATTGGCCATATTTCTCTGTGGTATAGATAAAATTGAAATACTTTGGTCATATTTCTCTGTGGTATAGATAAAACTGAAATACATTGGCCATATTTCTCTGTGGTATAGATAAAATTGAAATACTTTGGTCATATTTCTCTGTGGTATAGATAAAACTGAAATACATTGGTCATATTTCTCTGTGGTATAGATAAAACTGAAATACATTGGCCATATTTCTCTGTGGTTTAGATAAAACTGAAATACTTTGGTCATATTTCTCTGTGGTTTAGATAAAACTGAAATACATTGGCCATATTTCTCTGTGGTATAGATAAAATTGAAATACTTTGGTCATATTTCTCTGTGGTATAGATAAAACTGAAATACATTGGTCATATTTCTCTGTGGTATAGATAAAACTGAAATACATTAGTCATATTTCTCTGTGGTTTAGATAAAACTGAAATACTTTGGTCATATTTCTCTGTGGTATAGATAAAACTGAAATACTTTGGCCATATCCTACGTCTCTGTGGTTTGGATAAAACTGAAATACTTTGGTCATATTTCTCTGTGGTTTAGATAAAACTGAAATACTTTGGTCATATTTCTCTGTGGTATAGATAAAACTGAAATACTTTGGTCATATTTCTCTGTGGTTTGGATAAAACTGAAATACTTTGGTCATATTTCTCTGTGGTTTAGATAAAACTGAAATACTTTGGTCATATTTCTCTGTGGTTTGGATAAAACTGAAATACTTTGGTCATATTTCTCTGTGGTTTAGATAAAACTGAAATACTTTGGTCATATTTCTCTGTGGTATAGATAAAACTGAAATACTTTGGCCATATCCAACGTCTCTGTGGTTTGGATAAAACTGATATACTTTGGTCATATTTCTCTGTGGTTTGGATAAAACTGAAATACTTTGGTCATATTTCTCTGTGGTATAGATAAAACTGAAATACTTTGGCCATATCCAACGTCCCTGTGGTTTGGAATGGACAGTGATGGAAGGCATGAGTCGTGAAAGAGATTGCAGGTGACGAACAGCACGAAGATGCACTGAGCATGAAAATGCATGAGACAGAGGGAGTGGCAAAGTGCCCAGAACCTTATTGACGCGCCGTGACGTGTTGGGGGTTCTACAAATGGTCCGGTACAAGATGATGACTGGAAGATCAGCGAGCACGTATATCATGGCAATGAATGTGAATAATTATAACAGAATTAGCATACTCCCAAGAGAGAAGTGCATAACGTGAACCACGAGACGTGTCCCTAGCCAAGCCTATGAGAGTATAGGGCATGCATGTAAGTCAACTGGACAAACAAATACAATGAAAATGAAGAAAGTAAAT
>OY992883.1:54118972-54133972 GCA_963921405.1 Cepaea hortensis | reverse complement strand
GTGTTGACCTCTAATTAATCAAGTGTGTTGACCTCCCATCATGTGTTGACCTCTCATCAAGTGTATTGACCTCCCATCAAGTGTGTTGATCTCTCATCAAGTGTGTAGACCTCTCATCAAGTGTATTGACCTCCCATCAAGTGTGTTAACCGCTAATCAAGTGTGTTGACCTCCCATCATGTGTGTTGACCTCTCATCAAGTGTATTGACCTCCCATCATGTGTGTTGACCTCTCATCAAGTGTATTTACCTCCCATCAAGTGTGTTGACCTCCCATCATGTGTGTTGACCTCTCATCAAGTGTATTGACCTCCCATCAAGTGTAT
This sequence comes from Cepaea hortensis, assembly GCA_963921405.1. NCBI lineage: Eukaryota > Metazoa > Mollusca > Gastropoda > Stylommatophora > Helicidae > Cepaea > Cepaea hortensis. The sequence goes on along the minus strand of OY992883.1, from coordinate 54,133,646 downwards.
TGACCTCCCATCAAGTGTGTTGACCTCTAATTAATCAAGTGTGTTGACCTCCCATCATGTGTTGACCTCTCATCAAGTGTGTTGACCTCCCATCAAGTGTGTTGATCTCTCATCAAGTGTGTAGACCTCTCATCAAGTGTATTGACCTCCCATCAAGTGTGTTGACCTCTCATCGAGTGTGTTGACCTTCCATCAAGTGTGTTGACCTCCCATCAAGTGTGTTGACTTCCCATCAAGTGTGTTGACCTCTAATCAAGTGTGTTGACCTCTAATAAAGTGTGTTGACCTCCCATCATGTGTTAACCTCTCATCAAGTGTATTGACCTCCCATCAAGTGTGTTGATCTCTCATCAAGTGTGTAGACCTCTCATCAAGTGTGTTGGCCTTCCATCACACGTGTTGACCTCTTATCAAGTGTGTTGACCTTCCATCAAGTGTGTTGATGTTCCATCAAGTGTGTTGACCTCTATCAAGTGTGTTAACCTTCCATCAAGTGTGTTGACCTCTCATCAAGTGTGTTGACCTCCCATCAAGTGTGTTGACCTTTCATCAAGTGTTGACCTCCCATCATGTGTGTTGACCTCTCATCAAGTGTAGTGACCTCCCATCAAGTGTGTTGACCTCTAATCATGTGTGTTGACCTCTAATCAAATGTGTTGGCCTCTAATCAAGTGTGTTGACCTCCCATCATGTGTTGACCTCTCATCAAGTGTATTGACCTCCCATTAAGTGTGTTGATCTCTCATCAAGTGTGCTGACCTTCCATCAAGTGTATTGACCTTCCATCAAGTGTATTGATCTTCCATCAAGTGTGTTGACCTTCCATCAAGTGTGTTGACCTTCCATCAAGTGTGTTGACCTTTCATCAAGTGTGTTGACATCTTTCAAGTTTTGACCTCCCATCAGGTGTGTTGACCTCTCATCAAGTGTGTTGACCTCTCATCAAGTGTGTTCACCTCCCATCAAGTGTGTTGACCTTTTATCAAGTGTTCTGACCTCTCATCAAGTGTGTTGACCTCCCATCAAGTGTGTTGACCTTTCATCAAGTGTTGAGCTCCCATCAAGTGTGTTGACCTCTCATCAAGGTGTTGAGCTCCCATCAAGTGTGTTGACCTCTCATCAAGTGTGTTGACCTCCCATAAAGTGTGCTGACCTCTCATCAAGCGTGTTGACCTCCCATCAAGTGTGTTGACCTTTCATCAAGTGTTGACCTCCCATCAAGTGTGTTGACCTCTTATCCTATTATTATATCTGCTTCTCGTCTTCAGTCCACTCCGACTTCTGAGGTTTTCAACTATTTGCTCTGAAGCCCATGTCGTGAGCGAGGTTGTGATCCTGAAGCGCCCTTGTTAGACTTCATTGAATTCCATTTATTGTCCTGGTTATTGTTGGTTTTATACTCCAGCCTGTTGCCAGTAACCAAATTCATTCCCATAGAAACTATACCCTTTCGCAGAACAGTCAAACTTAGCGCGAATGTATGGGACTTAAGAAACAAAACTCGCAGTTTTTCACATGATTCACAACCAACCATCTAGCCAACCATCCAACCAACCAACCATCCAACCATTCAACCAACCAACCATACAATCAACCAACCATCCAACAAACCAACCATCCAACAAACCAACCACCCAACCAACCAACCATCCAACTAACTAACCAACCATCCATCCAGTCAACCAACCAACCAAACAACCATCCACCCAACCAACCAGCCATCCAACCAACCAACCATCCAACCAACCAACCAACCAACCAACCATGCAACCAACCAACCATTCAACAAATCAACCATCCAACCAACCAACCATCCAACTAACTAACCAACCAAATATCCATCCAGCCAACCAACCAACAAAACAACCAGCCATCCAACCAACCAACCAACCAACCATCCAACCAACCAATCGTGCAAACAACCAACCATCCAACTAACTAACCAAATATCTAGCCAGCCAGCCAACCAACCAACCAACCAACCAGCCATCCAACCAACCAACCAACCAACCAACCATCCAACCAACCAACCATGCAACCAACCAACCATCCAACGAACCACCCAACCATGACGATGCTATCTTTAGAACAAAGTCAGGGACTTGTCTACGCGCCTTAAGGTACATGTAGTATACAGTGCTAGACCCATATGTTCATACCCCAGTCGGCTCTCGCTGGGCGGTCTGGTCTGTATCTCGCTGGGCGGTCTGTATCCCGCTGGGAGGTCTGTATCCCGCTGGGCGGTCTGTATCTCGCTGGGCGGTCTGGTCTGTATCCCGCTGGGCGGTCTGTATCCCGCTGGGCGGTCTGTATCCCGCTGGGCGGTCTGTATCTCGCTGGGCGGTCTGGTCTGTATCCAACTGGGCGGTCTGTATCCCGCTGGGCGGTCTGGTCTGTATCTCGCTGGGCGGTCTGTATCCCGCTGGGCGGTCTGGTCTGTATCTCGCTGGGCGGTCTGGTCTGTATCTCGCTGGGCGGTCTGTATCCCGCTGGGAGGTCTGTATCCCGCTGGGCGGTCTGGTCTGTATCCCGCTGGGCGGTCTGGTCTGTATCCCGCTGGGCGGTCTGTATCCCGCTGGGCGGTCTGGTCTGTATCCCGCCGGTCTGGTCTGTATCCCGCCGGTCTGGTCTGTATCTCGCTGGGCGGTCTGGTCTGTATCCCGCTGGGCGGTCTGTATCTCGCTGGGCGGTCTGGTCTGTATCCCGCCGGTCTGGTCTGTATCCCGCCGGTCTGGTCTGTATCTCGCTGGGCGGTCTGGTCTGTATCCCGCTGGGCGGTCTGTATCTCGCCGGTCTGGTCTGTATCTCGCTGGGCGGTCTGTATCTTGCTGGGCGGTCTGTATCTCGCCGGTCTGGTCTGTATCTCGCCGGTCTGGTCTGTATCTCGCTGGGCGGTCTGTATCTCGCTGGGCGGTCTGTATCTCGCCGGTCTGGTCTGTATCTCGCCGGTCTGGTCTGTATCTCGCTGGGCGGTCTGGTCTGTATCCCGCTGGGCGGTCTGTATCTCGCTGGGCGGTCTGGTCTGTATCCCGCCGGTCTGGTCTGTATCCCGCCGGTCTGGTCTGTATCTCGCTGGGCGGTCTGGTCTGTATCCCGCTGGGCGGTCTGTATCTCGCCGGTCTGGTCTGTATCTCGCTGGGCGGTCTGTATCTCGCCGGTCTGGTCTGTATCCCGCTGGGCGGTCTGTATCTCGCCGGTCTGGTCTGTATCTCGCTGGGCGGTCTGGTCTGTATCCCGCTGGGCGGTCTGTATCTCGCTGGGCGGTCTGTATCTCGCCGGTCTGGTCTGTATCCCGCTGGGCGGTCTGTATCTCGCCGGTCTGGTCTGTATCCCGCTGGGCGGTCTGGTCTGTATCCCGCCGGTCTTGTCTGTATCCCGCCGGTCTGGTCTGTATCTCGCTGGGCGGTCTGGTCTGTATCCCGCCGGTCTGGTCTGTATCCCGCCGGTCTGGTCTGTATCTCGCTGGGCGGTCTGGTCTGTATCCCGCTGGGCGGTCTGTATCTCGCTGGGCGGTCTGGTCTGTATCCCGCTGGGCGGTCTGTATCTCGCCGGTCTGGTCTGTATCCCGCTGGGCGGTCTGTATCTCGCCGGTCTGGTCTGTATCCCGCTGGGCGGTCTGGTCTGTATCCCGCCGGTCTGGTCTGTATCCCGCCGGTCTGGTCTGTATCTCGCTGGGCGGTCTGGTCTGTATCCCGCCGGTCTGGTCTGTATCCCGCTGGTCTGGTCTGTATCTCGCTGGGCGGTCTGGTCTGTATCCCGCTGGGCGGTCTGTATCTCGCCGGTCTGGTCTGTATCCCGCTGGGCGGTCTGTATCTCGCCGGTCTGGTCTGTATCCCGCTGGGCGGTCTGGTCTGTATCCCGCCGGTCTGGTCTGTATCCCGCTGGGCGGTCTGGTCTGTATCCCGCTGGGCGGTCTGGTCTGTATCCCGCTGGGCGGTCTGTATCTCGCTGGGCGGTCTGGTCTGTATCCCGCTGGGCGGTCTGTATCTCGCCGGTCTGGTCTGTATCCCGCTGGGCGGTCTGGTCTGTATCCCGCCGGTCTGGTCTGTATCCCGCTGGGCGGTCTGGTCTGTATCCCGCTGGGCGGTCTGGTCTGTATCCCGCTGGGCGGTCTGGTCTGTATCCCGCTGGGCGGTCTGGTCTGTATCCCGCCGGTCTGGTCTGTATTCCGCTGGGCGGTCTGGTCTGTATCCCGCTGGGCGGTCTGGTCTGTATCCCGCTGGGCGGTCTGTATCTCGCTGGGCGGTCTGGTCTGTATCCCGCTGGGCGGTCTGTATCTCGCCGGTCTGGTCTGTATCCCGCTGGGCGGTCTGGTCTGTATCCCGCCGGTCTGGTCTGTATCCGCTGGGCGGTCTGGTCTGTATCCCGCTGGGCGGTCTGGTCTGTATCCCGCTGGGCGGTCTGGTCTGTATCCCGCTGGGCGGTCTGGTCTGTATCCCGCTGGGCGGTCTTGTCTGTATCCCGCCGGTCTGGTCTGTATTCCGCTGGGCGGTCTGGTCTGTATCCCGCTGGGCGGTCTGGTCTGTATCCCGCTGGGCGGTCTGGTCTGTATCCCGCTGGGCGGTCTGGTCTGTATCCCGCCGGTCTGGTCTGGTCTGTATCCCGCTGGGCGGTCTGGTCTGTATCCCGCTGGGCGGTCTGGTCTGTATCCCGCCGGTCTGGTCTGTATCCCGCTGGGCGGTCTGGTCTGTATCTCGCCGGTATGGTCTGTATCCCGCTGGGCGGTCTGGTCTGTATCCCGCTGGGCGGTCTGGTCTGTATCCCGCCGGTCTGGTCTGTATCCCGCTGGGCGGTCTGGTCTGTATTCCGCTGGGCGGTCTGGTCTGTATCCCGCTGGGCGGTCTGGTCTGTATCCCGCTGGGCGGTCTGTATCCCGCTGGGCGGTCTGGTCTGTATCCCGCTGGGCGGTCTGGTCTGTATCCCGCTGGGCGGTCTGGTCTGTATCCCGCTGGGCGGTCTGGTCTGTATCCCGCCGGTCTGGTCTGTATTCCGCTGGGCGGTCTGGTCTGTATCCCGCCGGGCGGTCTGGTCTGTATCCCGCCGGGCGGTCTGGTCTGTATCCCGCCGGTCTGGTCTGTATTCCGCTGGGCGGTCTGGTCTGTATCCCGCTGGGCGGTCTGGTCTGTATCCCGCTGGGCGGTCTGGTCTGTATCCCGCCGGTCTGGTCTGTATTCCGCTGGGCGGTCTGGTCTGTATCCCGCTGGGCGGTCTGGTCTGTATCCCGCCGGGCGGTCTGGTCTGTATCCCGCCGGGCGGTCTGGTCTGTATCCCGCCGGGCGGTCTGGTCTGTATCCCGCTGGGCGGTCTGGTCTGTATCCCGCTGGGCGGTCTGGTCTGTATCCCGCCGGTCTGGTCTGTATTCCGCTGGGCGGTCTGGTCTGTATCCCGCTGGGCGGTCTGGTCTGTATCCCGCCGGGCGGTCTGGTCTGTATCCCGCCGGGCGGTCTGGTCTGTATCCCGCCGGGCGGTCTGGTCTGTATCCCGCCGGGCGGTCTGGTCTGTATCCCGCCGGGCGGTCTGGTCTGTATCCCGCCGGTCGCCTTTACTCCCCAAGACATTTCCTGGTAGCCATTTTAGGCTGGGTCCACTCGGGAATCCGGGATCAAGTTTAAACATTGGTCAGGATGCGGAGGATTGGAACCCATAAACGCCAGGTTAGCAGGCGAATGTCTAGCCGCTGTGCTTCCATGGATACCGTTCTGTACGTTATTTTAAAGGTTTTAACAGACCAGAGGATCGACTTCATTGTAATGGATGTTATCCCATACGACTCGGTCTCTTTCTTAGGGAAGCCTGTCGAAAACGTGGCACAAAGCACGAACACCATAGCTCCAGCGACGACCCCCCAGTAAAGGAACTTTTTACACAGCTTAAGATGCATTTGGTATACAGCGCTGGGCCCATATTTTGACAAAGGCACTCGTGAATCGAACGACGCTGGCCGGAATCGAACCCACAACCTTCGGAGTGCGGGGCAGGCTACGTAACTGCTTCCCCGCGGAGTCTCGGCCTATACGTTACTTAGACTGTATACCTTACCTCAGCTTCTGTTTACACATGGAGCCATTTACCCCCCGAGCTCCCCTTCTATTGACGTCTGCTGGTTTGACAACATGACTCAAGCAAGAGACGAAAAACAAATGCTCGGTTGAAACCAGCTGTTGCCTCCGTGCAGGTAGGCTCATGGCCAGCGGTGGTTACTGACACCACCGAGTGGTTGTATTCTGTACCAACCAACACACCACTGAGTGGATATTGACCGCCATTGACATAATGTGGTTTTGTTTACTCATAATAATCCAGACAAAGCGCTACATTTTATATTTGTTGGTTTCACGACATCATCATTAAGTGCCTGGTCATTGCATGAAGTGATTCTTTGACAGTCGAAGGAAATTTGTGCGCGCAGACATTGAATTGAATCCCCGCAAAGGTACTTAATTGGAACGATTCCGTGTATTTTCGTACCATGAGTTGTGGGTCAGCCAATGGGTTGAGCCGACGTGAATGCCCTTAGAGGGCAAGGTCGAAACGAGGACATTTAACTGACTCACGCCCAAGTCTAAAACACGTTCATGAAAAAGAGCATGCAGAATAGAGGAATGCGCGCGCTCGCACGCACGCACACGCGCACACACACACACAGACATACACACATGTATTGCATATCCTTTACGATCAACCCCAGTTGGTTGTCTAGACAATTTTACGTACAGTAGTTTGCCAATGCTTTCTGAACGAGAAGTCGGCGTTTAATAGATTATGTGCCAAACAAATAAGTGTGGACCAAATAAGAATGAATGACGGAAATTGGGAAGTATTGGTGCATCAGAGTTATGACTTAAAAGTTGTTAATACGGTACCAGACATGTTGTATTATAACACAATTACAACATTTCAGCGATATATAAGCCTAAGGCAGATACTGAAAGTTGCTTAAGCGGATGTATCATCCCATGGCACTTAATCAGTTAAGTCCAAATGACCGATATAAGAAATGAAGGCATTACCCAGTCACACACACATACACACACATACACGTATTATATATATATATATATATATATATATATATATATATATATATATATATATATATATATATATATAAGATGAACGATATGGTCCGCTCCGAGCTGTAGGGGAAAAAAACTGTCCACCTCGTTCAACTAGCCCCTGTGGCGTTAGTTATAGTTGTGGTGGTTCAGAGCGCCGGTTAAGTTTCTTTCGTCCTCTGTGTCAGTGTTAGATGACTTATCATGTTCGCTGCATTTGTTCCTCTGATGTCAGCTGGGTGATTGGCCGGCGGGTTCTCCTTTGTGTCAGCATCTTACTGCAGTTCCGTTCGTTAGTGAAGGCTCCTGGCTCGTCTGTTCTGGTTTGGGTACAGTCCTTATAAGGACTCTTTGTTTGCTTGTTTTTGTTTTTGGCTGGCTTTTGTTCTTCTTTGAAGTTCTCTGGATGCGGCGATGTACTCGGTTATGCTCATGTCACTTATGGGTGTGGCGAGTAATTCCTCCATGCTTGTTTTAGTTGTGTGGGACTGTCCTGGTTCCCCCTCGAGTTTCTTGGGCATCGTGGATGGCTCGCTGGCCTTGGTTTTAGGATCCTGGTCGGTTTTGGCTTCAGCTTGCTGTTTTTCTGTGGCTTCTGCTGGCTTGTTATGGGTTAGTTCCCTTTATGGCGGTATCTACTGTATGAACACGGAAGCAGGTTTTTAAATCACTGACAGAAACAACAGTCTCACCTAGGCTGCTGGGGCTGTTGAAATGAAGAGTAACTGGTTTGGAAACCTCCTTATGGATGTCCATAAGATGTTCATGGAAACGATCCGCTAACTTCATGCCGGATCCATCAATGTGTGAGCGTGACATATTTTTACAGATGATGGCATAAATAAGACTATGGGATGGTCAAACAAAAGATTGACCTTGATCACCTCTTGACCACGTCATCGCTCACTTTAACCACCACCGTGTCACTACATGTACCCTGCCCTACAATTTAAGGGGTCACTTGACCACCCCTTGACCACCTGACCATCTTTTGACCACCTCTTGACCAAGAGTTACATGCGAGCAGAAAACACTGAGTGGCTAACTTGGAAACGTCTGTTTTACAGCAAATTTAGGAGCAGGAGAAAGTGTTGGAGGCTCACTGCAGCTGACCCACGTATGCTGCTGGGTGATATTGGTGTATCTGCTGCATTTATTATGTCACATTCTCACGCCCTAAGCTTGTCCTACCATTCATGATTTACTCACCAAGAATGGCCCATCGTTAATACTTTACTCAGCATGAAGAGACTACCGTTAAGGCTTTACTCATCAAGAAAAGGCCACCTTTACAGCTTTACTCCACAAAGAAGTGCCCCATTTTGAAGCTTTCCTAACCAAGAAGAGGCTACTTTTAATGCTTCACTCATCAAGAAGAGACTACCTTTAATGCTTTACTCACTAATAAGACCTTCGTTTCATGCTTTGCTCGCCAAAAACAGTCTAGATTTAATACTGTATTCATCAAGAAGAACCCACCATTAATGCTGTACCCATCAAGAAAAGTATGACGACCTTGACATGTACTAAGAAGAACCAACCTCGCTCTTTGCAGACATCAAGAACTGCCTACCTTTACCTGTTTTACGCATACATAATAATCTTTACGCACCATGAACCTACCATCACCTTTGTACATACCAAAATTAACCTGCCTTTACCTTTGACAGCGGGCGCGTTTGAGTAATGGCGTGGTTAGGACTTTACGCAGATAAATGCATGAGCGCGGTCTAACGACGGTTCAATGTTGGCTCTGGATGCTCCGCGCATTCAGGCCTACACACCGCGATGGGCCTTACACAACACCCACACCTAGCCTGCCTTACACAACACCCACACCTAGCCTGCCTTACACAACACCCACACCTAGCCTGCCTTACACAACACCCACACCTAGCCTGCCTTACACAACACCCACACCTAGCCTGCTTTCTGCTTCTGGGTCCTTGTTTACCTTTTTACCTTAATGTCTTAATGAATCCACTTTTACCCCGCACCCAAAATGAACCCACTTTTACCATGCACCAAAATTGAACCCACTTTTACCACGCACTCAAAATGAACCCACTTTTACTACGCATTCAAAATGAACACACTTTTACCACGCACCTATAATAAGCCTTAAGTTTTTTTTTTTTCTTTAACTTTTTTTTTTTAATAAGAGCAAGCCAAAATAAACCTAAAATAAGCCGCCGAGATGTGTTGGTTGGTTAGTCGTCAGTCAGTCGTCAGTCGCGGTTCCAAACTCACGGCAACGGGTCGTCCTCATTATGCTCCGTTCCCTCGCCAGTGAATATCACACAAAACATTCCTCCTGGCCAATATAAAAAGTGGAACAAACAGGAGTCTCGACAAACCAACAGCCCGAACAGGTACACTGTGCATAACGCCTCCGTAAGAATGCCAACACAAAAGTCTTCCACGAAAATCACAGTTCATCGTCGATGGAAGCGGCAGTCACAAGAAAACCAGTAGCGACAAGGCAAACCAGTCAGTTCTGCGACAAAGCCGGTCGCCATTCTTCCGAACACGCAGCTCACGCCACAAACAGCAGCGGACAGGTGTAAAAGCATTTCACACGAAATTCGCAGCTCACAGTGTCGTGCCATGCACTCAACTTCCCACTAGACTCCGCCCAGCTGTGGACCAGACTCTGTCCAATTGTGGACCAAACTCCGCCAAGTTGTAGACCTGATTCCGCCCAGCTGCTGCTTAAACCGCTAATCACCGGATCGACATGCGAGTGTCTAGCTACAATGCTACCGCGGCTCCCCTACTCTTACATTATTATGCACCCAAAAGAACCCACTCCTACCACGCACCCAAAAAAGAACCCACTTCTACCACGCACCCAAAAAGAACCCACTTCTACCACGCACCCAAAAAGAACCCACTTCTACCACGCACCCAAAAAGAACCCACTTCTACCACGCACCCAGAAAAAGAACCCACTTCTACCACACACCCAAAAAAAAAACACTTCTACCACGCACCCAGAAAAAGAACCCACTTCTACCAAGAACCCAGAAAAATAACCCACTTCTACCAAGAACCCAGAAAAAGAACCCACTCCTACCACGCACCCAGAAAAAGAACCCACTTCTACCAAGAACCCAGAAAAAGGACCCATTTCTACCACGCGCCCAGAAAAAGAACCCACTTCTACCAAGAACCCAGAAAAAGAATCCACTTCTACCAAGAACCCAGAAAAAGAACCTACTTCTACCACGCACCCAGAAAAAGAACCCACTTCTACCAAGAACCCAGAAAAATTATCCACTTCTACCACGCACCCAGAAAAAGAACCCACTTCTACCAAGAACCCAGAAAAATAACCCACTTCTACCACGCACCCAGAAAAAAGCCTACCTTCACATTGTTACGCACCAAGAAAAGACGTCAGAAATTTCATGTTCGGTGTCAGCATTGACAAAGCACGGGGTGTCCTTCCGGATTACAAACCACAAATAAGTTTCAAACCGCATTCCCTGGAATCAATCGATAACGTGAAATGGCTGAGCGCAGTTATAAATGTCGATCGCCATTGCTTATCTTCCATGATTGCCAACAATCCTCAATCAAGAGGCATTGCTTTCACAATCCAGTTATGGATGCGGCCATAAGGATGTCTTTTGTCTGTCTCTATGCCGTTTGCCTTTAAACTATTTCCTGGGGGATCATTTTTGACCAGAAATTTTGGCGAGTTATCAGACGAAACCGTCCGCGTCACAGCGGAGATCGTAGGGGAAGCAAAGAATAGTTATAACACTGCAGCAAAACATGTCGTAAGAGATGATAAATGGGTGTTGGCGTGAGACTGGCCACTTCCTCCCGTAAAAAACTAAAAACAAATTAACACAACCAAGAAAATCCAACCAATCAACAAATCAAACAAAACGTCTATAAAGGGCTTGGGATGAGTTAGTTTAGGGTCTCTACTTTATTGTGAGATTTCTTTTTTATGGTTGTTGCATTCGCTCGTTTTGAGCTTGAACGTAGTCTTCACACGAGCTACGACTACTACTTTTCGCTACTACTAGTGCAGTGGTTCTCAACCTTTTTTTTTTTTTTTTTGGCCCACGCACCCTTTCAACAAAAATTGTCAGCCGCAAAAGGTGCATTCAAATTAGCATTTAAAAAGTCAAAGAATTGTCACTTAATACACGACACCAGAATGCCAGAAATTGTGCTTCATCAAACAAAACGCTCAATAGAAAGTCGTGATATTGTGCATGAAGCCATTTTGAGTTTGCCATTCTGTGGTTTTAATTCACCACCACCACCACCACCTCCCCCCACCCCACACCCTTTGGAAACCTTAAAACTCCCTCCTTAGGAGGAATTCCCCACTGGTTGAGAACCACTGTACTAGTTGGTATATTGGACTGATTTTGAGTGATGGTTAGTGTTTTCAATTACCAGTGTCCCTCGCCATCAGGCTAACCCTACTCCGATTTATGAGGTACTTGTAATTTACGTCGGAAAGTCTAGGACGAGAAGTCAACATTTAAGTCCAACTGGCTAGTTTGTGGAAAGAACACACCACACCACTGTCAGCAGAGAAAGAACACACCACACCACTGTTAGCAGAGAAAGAACACACCACACCACTGTCAGCAGAGAAATAACACACCACACCACTGTTAGCAGAGAAAGAATACACCACACCACTGTCAGCAGAGAAAGAACACACCACACCACTGTCAGCAGAGAAAGAACACACCACTGTCAGCAGAGAAAGAACACACCACACCACTGTCAGCAGAGAAAGAACACACCACACCACTGTCAGCAGAGAAAGAACACACCACACCACTGTCAGCAGAGAAGCTGTAGGCCCGTTAAACCTCTCGGTTACGCCGAGCTTTTCTTGGGAGAAGAACGAAAGAAGAAGAGCGCAAACCATGAGAGGTGTGTTCACGTGTAACTGCTGACAGAGTGGGTCTTGGGAGCAAACCATCAGAGATGTGTCCACGTGTAACTGCTGACAGAGTGGATCGTGGGGGAAATTCATGAGAGATGTGTCCACGTGTAACTGCTGACAGAGTGGGTCGTGGGAGCAAACCATGAGAGATGTGTCCACGTGTAACTGCTGACAGAGTGAGTCGTGGGGTGAAAACCATGAGAGATGTGTCCACGTGTAACTCCTGGCAGAATGGGTCATAGGAGCAAACCATGAGAGATGTGTCCACGTGTATCTGCTGACAGAGTCGGTCGTGGGAGCAAACCATGAGAAATGTGTCCACGTGTATATTCTGACAGAGTGGGCCGTGGGAGCAAACCATGAGAGATGTGTCTACGTGTATCTGCTGGCAGGGTGGGTCGTGGGAGCAAACCATCACAGATGTATCCCCGTGTAACTGCTGACGGAGTGGGTCGTGGAAGCAAACCACGAGAGAGGTGTCCACGTGTATCTGCTGACAGGGTGGGGCCATCCCCTCTCCAACTTTTAACTGAATTATTCCAAACACGCAGTTTTCCCAACATAGAACACCCCCACCCTCTCGGCAAAGGTTTGGTTTCCTGCTTTTCCCTTTCGCTGACTCCTCTAGTTACCGTTTACTTCAAAGGTTCTGAAACAATAATTTTTTGGCTCGTAAATTTGAACTGAATATATGCCAACCGGCTACTGAATATTTTATTAAACAACATAAGAACCGACGTGCAGTTATGCTTTATTCAAAATATAATGAATGAATCATCACCCCCCCCCCTTTCCTCACATACACGCACCTACTTACACAGACACCCCATGGTTGCCATGGCACTGTGATCGAAAAAAATCCAAATCATGAAATTAAAAAGCCAAAAAAAAAAATACACCCATTTCCCGGCAAATATATCCATTTAAAATATATTTACATCACATGAACGCCTCTTCTTCAAATAAGTATTACTGTTCATTGTTGAGAAATTCAGTACAGGATTCCTTAGAATATAAAATTTCAGCTTTGAAATCATTCAACATTTTGGATGAAGGAACAAATTCCTTACAGCACTTGTTTAAAGATAATAGTTCTGCTCTAATTCTAATAATTGCTTCTAAGAGAGACAGCTGAAGTCTATTCCTTGCTTTGGTTTTTATGCATGTTAAAATAGAGAACAGCCTCTCCACTACAGCATTGCTAATAGGTGTTATTAAGCAATTAAGAAGGTAGTTTGAAGGTAGTTTTGACACTGCATATTTGATCCACAATGCTAATGAATAGCAAACACACTTATACTGAACACATGAAGGAGATACATCTGTCATTCTGGACCAAACTGAATTGTTGAATCCAACAATGTTGGAAGCACCATCTGATGCACAACCAATGTAATTTTTTAATGTTTGATTACATTTTTCAATTTCATTGCTAATCAAATTAAATATATTCTCTCCTGTAGCCTCCTGAACTGGAATCAAACCTAGAAAACTGGTAGTAATTTCATTTCGCTGAGGTATCTAAGTAAAATGCACAAAAACTTTTGGGTCGAGACATCAGTGGACTCATCAATGATGAGTGTATACTTCTTGTTTTGCAGACCTAGAATTAGATAAGATTTTAAAGATGGTAAAATAACATTTCTTATTAATGATATGTACTTCGTTCGGAGCACTTTTATCTGACCAAGAGGACTTGCCACATCCATGGGTTACCATTATTTCACCTAAGTGATCGATGGTGCGTATGGCACTATGGCAGGCCATGTTAATAGCAATATTTAACTCTGCTAATTTCGTCAATTTTCTTGCTTATTGTCATCGCTGAAAGTGTTTTTTGTAAAGAAGATGGCGCGCTCCGCTTGTGTTTTTCTGTTGTTTCATGATTTGCGAGATTTGAAAGTCTTGGAACAATATTACATCGGCATAATTTGCAATATGCCGATTCAGAACCATCAGTGGATTTCTTGAGCCACACAAATGTCTTTTCCCATTGATCATTATATTTCCGATTAGTATCATAAGATAGTTTCCACTTTGGCATGACAATGGCCTCAATAATCAGAAATACTTGTGATGAAAGTATAATGAATTTGAAAACTTTACTGAACAGTATGGTGGCTGCGCAGTGCGTTAGTGCGCATAGAACAGTACAAGTACAGTACGAAAACCATAAGTGTTTAATACTTGTTAGTTGTTACGTTCGTTCTCCAGAATGAACCAAAAGCAGTATAAGCTAAGCTTATTGTTTTGCATTTGTTTTAGCTAAAAAGGTATTAAAACAAGATAAAAATTAACTTGGCCAATTCAAAAAAGAGGCATTTATAGCTAATTATTTAAAAAACATTTTAAAACGCTAGAAAAAAATCCCAAATGCCAAACAAACTTTTTGACGCCACACTTGTTTTTAAAAAGCCAGATTTGTCAGATTTAGCTTTAAAAAAGCCAATGTGGCAACCCTGATCCACGCACGCACACACACACACACACACACACACCCACTCACACACCCACCCACTCACGTACTCATGCGCGTGCGCACGTACACACACACACACACACACAAACGAGAAGCAGATGGTAAAATTTACTAGAACACGATCAAAAGTAACAAACTGGACGTTGCGGCCAAAGCCTTCTTCAGCATAGAAACAGCAAACACACACCAATAGAACTACATGAAAAACCCTACATA
>OY992883.1:54041472-54113972 GCA_963921405.1 Cepaea hortensis | reverse complement strand
ATAGCTGATAGATAAAATTATCACAGTTGGTTGCACAGGAATGAAAGGAAAACGTGTAGAAAATTTCATCTCAATCGGTTGGACCGTTCGCGAACGCATAAAGGACGGACATACATACATACACACAACGATTTATATATATATATAGATGTAGGTTAGGTTAGTTAGTCAGTCAGGTCGTAATCACATATGACTGATCTACCGTATGACAGTAGACGGTTCTACCTGATTTCTGTCAGCGCCGAATGTTGGGCGGCGCTCATCAAACCCGACACCCCACATTGTGCCAACGGCTTCGGGGGTATGAGCTCAACTGGGAGGGCACAAGCCTTATCCTGGTGATGCAGACTAACGATTAAATGTCATGGCAGGGCAGACCAGGTCTTCAGCATTGGTCGGCAACAGGTCTAAGATCGAAGCTCCGACAGTCGAACAATTAGAGCACTGCTTTGCTGATACGGTAGCTTCTGCGGCTTGTCTTGTTCTAGTTGTATTGGTGTTACCTTTCCTATGGAGTAAACTAGGCAGACCGAGAGAAGGGTCATGCTACATGGGCAACACATGGTCTCTACAATTCAACCCAGGCTTTCTTCTAAGCAGAAGTTATTATGCCTTTTTTTAAAGCACAATGTAACAAATTATCGCCCGTCAAGACGGCAAGGTGCCAGTACATACCGTGTTTCCCAGAAATTAAGACCTACCCCTAAAATAAGCCCTAGCACGATTTTTCAAGATACTTTTAATAAAAGGCCTCCTAAATAAGCCCTAGTTAAGATCGTCAGCTAGAATGAAGTTATTAAACGTGCACTTGCATTCAAGTACTTTGATGGCATCGACTTTTCTAAATACCATCATGATTGCCATGGATGAAACTGCAGTGTTTAAGGGCACAGGATCTCAAACAACAATTGGTCAGACGGAACTTGGGATTTGGAGAGTTATGACGATGTTCCAGAAGAAGATGACATGACTGTATTTTAATAAATGTAGAATTTTGTACATGAGTAATAGTAGAATTTTATAAGCCCTAGTGCATTTTTTGAAGCTACAATTAATAGTAGACCCGGTCTTATTTTCGGAGAAACACGGTAGCACAGTAGTAGCACAAACAGGTTAGTGAATTCCCCATCCCCACAGGACTAGGATCTAAGTTAGCGAATTCCCCATCCCCACAGGACTAGGATCTAAGTTAGCGAATTCCCCCCGCCACCCCCCCCCCCACCCCCCGACAGGGCTAGGTATGTCAAGGTCAAAGGACTCCAATCCAGCTCTCAGGGGGGGGGGGGGGGGGCAAGCTTAAGGACACAAAAAGTCCTTTACAGGACGTTGCGATCAACTCCAGGTTGAATTTCTAGACAATTTTACGTTCAGCAGTTTGCCATTGCTTTCACAACTTTGTGTATCACTAGATCGGTCAGAGAGGACAGTCACTGCTGATGTCTTCACAACTTTGTGTATCACTAGATAGGACAGAGAGGACAGTCACTGCTGATGTCTTCACAACTTTGTGTATCACTAGATCGGACAGAGAGGACAGTCACTGCTGATGTCTTCACAACTTTGTGTATCACTAGATCGGACAGAGAGGACAGTCACTGCTGATGTCTTCACAACTTTGTGTATCACTAGAGCGGACAGAGAGGAAAGTCACTGCTGATGTCTTCACAACTGTGTGTATCACTAGATCGGAAAAAGAGGACAGTCACTGCTGATGTCTTCAAAACTTCGTGTATCACTAGATCGGTCAAAGAGGACAGTCACTGCTGATGTCTTCAAAACTTCGTGTATCACTAGATCGGACAGAGAGGACAGTCTCTGCTGATGTCTTCACAACTTTGTGTATCACTAGATCGGACAGAGAGGACAATCACTGCTGATGTCTTCACAACTTCGTGTATCACTAGATCAGACAGAGAGGACAATCACTGCTGATGTCTTCACAACTTCGTGTATCACTAGATCGGACAAAGAGGACAGTCACTGCTGATGTCTTCACAACTTCGTGTATCACTAGACCACATGTAGGTCAGCATGGCCAAATAGATAAGAGCGGTTACTCTTAAGCTTCCGGTGTTAATGCCGAGGTAATCTGTTCATCCCCTACTTCGATCAGTTGGACTGAAATGTTGATTTCTAGTCCTTGACTTGGGGACATAAATTACAAGTTCCTCAGAAATTAGAGTGGGTTCGCCTGATGACGAGGGACACCGGTAACAGAGAAACTGTGTAATAGGGAAATCTAATCCACACCAAACATCAATCCATTGCGCTAGAAGTAGTAGCATTGTGTTTGGACTACGTTTAAGTTCAAAGTGAGAGGTGGGGGGGGGGGGGGGGGGAAGAGAAACTAGATCACATCCAAATCATTATCAAAAGACACGTGAGAATATGGGGAATGTGAACAGAAGAGCTGGAACACAAAAATTAAATATAACTTTATGTGGGGGAGGGGGAGACTAGCCAAGAGAAGCAAAGGAACACAGCGAGAAAGATGTTTGTGGAATGCTTAAAATTCCGAGTCACATAGTAATATAAGCAACATGAACATCATTACAATGTCAGATAACAGGGATGTATCAACATATGAGGTGAAGCAGAAATAGTCGTCCTATGTGGGGAAGAAAAAAAAAAGGGGGGGGGGGGGGACTAGACACAAGAAGCAAGGGAACACAGTGAGCGATGTATGTGGATTGTTTAAACTGAAACAGCTGGGCTAGACACAGTAATATAAGTAGCTGAATCAACAAGTGCACTAGAAGTAGCTGAATCAACAAGTGCACTAGAAGTAGCTGAATCAACAAGTGCACTAGAAGTAGCTGAATCAACAAGTGCACTAGAAGTAGCTGAATCAACAAGTGCACTAGAAGTAGCTGAATCAACAAGTGCACTAGAAGTAGCTGAATCAACAAGTGCACTAGAAGTAGCTGAATCAACAAGTGCACTAGAAGTAGTTGAATCAACAAGTGCACTAGAAGTAGCTGAATCAACAAGTGCACTAGAAGTAGCTGAATCAACAAGTGCACTAGAAGTAGCTGAATCAACAAGTGCACTAGAAGTAGTAGCACGTGTATGGAGTACGCTTGAGTTCAAATCGAACGAACACCCCCCCCCCCCCAAAAAAAAAAAATAAATATCCGATGACAGGAATAATTGAAGTGTCGTGATCACCAATGCCTGCCTCAGACCAGTATCTGATGACAGAAATAATTGAAGTGTCGTGATCACCAATGCCTGCCCCAGACCAGTAGTTGCACTTGAAGAAGACGGGGATTATTGTTGAGGAAGCAGACCTACTGCCAACGTCTAATCTTTCTTTCTTTGTTTTCGTTGCCAATCCTTGTCCAACCTACGGTGTGGCGGAAACTTAACATCTTGTGTTCTTGTACATTTGACGCGAAGCGTGTACACTCTCTCCAACAGTTGAACCTAAAGCACCCACACATTATCACTGGCAAACATCGCAATACAACCCAAATAAGCATATAAGCAAACACATTGGAAAATACAACAAAATACATCTCCGTCAGAATGCTGAAAAGAACGCGACCATCCTAATTTATTCAAAAACTACTCACCATTTTCCCCCGTTGTTTTCCTGCACCAAATTGCATAACATTAACCTCCTCCTCGCGGCCTAGCCAGTGAATGAATCTCAGCACACGCCACAGTACACTCTGATTATCCCATGAACATGCTGAGCTAACATCCCGAGCTTAACACTTCACTTCAGCTCCTTCCTTGAGTTTATCGCTACACGAAATTATCTAACCAAAATCCGACACAGGGAAAAATAACCGAACAAGAAAAATGTAGCAAAATGTGTGGTGCTGGCAGGCCTGCGCTGATGTTGATTTCAAAGACAGCGGCAAGGATTTTTGGCCACAGTGCAAGTGTGTAACGCCGGTCGGTGGCAGAAAGGAAAAGATCTATGTTGGCAGCAAATTCCTCCTCAGTGGAAAGGGGTCTTGGTTGCTTTCCCCCCGTTTCCCCCGGCAGGACTTAGTTACACTGTAGTGGTGTTCGTCGGATCGCTAGCTAACAGTTGCCGAGACGCATATGTCTGTTGACGCATAGAGGCGAAAAGAAAACAGCCTCTCACTCGTTACGCATGTTCCCCTCGAACCCAGTCTCGGACTATGATGCTGGCTAGCACGGCTCGCGTCTGCATCTGCGAAGGGAGATGTTCTAGTGTATCCTGCACGTCTGTGTATCTACTCACGTCAGCACGAGCCTGTGTGTCTTTCAACGTCACATAGCTGTGTATCTTGTGGCGTCACACGCCTGTATATCTTATAACGTCATAGCGCCTCTGTATCACACAACATACTATGCCCGTGTAAGCTTCAACGCTTGATCTTACTTTAACTGAGAACATGTGTGTATCATTTACCTGCAACACGTCTGAGTATCTTTCAACGTCTCCAAGTCTGCGTATCTCATCATCATCAAGAGCATTGTGATGCACTGTTTCCTCAAACACATACGCGACTTCAACAAGCCTATTTTCGGCTGTGCTTTTCCTAGCCTCTGACTGTCCCCAGTCTACCTACAAGGCAACACATTTGTCTCATTTCGTCTGGTTTCTATCTCTTAACATGGGAGACCCTACCAGAAACTGCGCTACCGTCGGCACAGCTCTTGGGGTTGGTAGACCACCCAAGCCGCCCTACCTCTTCAACGCGGAGACACATCAAAGGGACTCTGTGTATCTATAGCGCAGCTGCATCTTCCTGTTGTTCAGCACACGCTATAGCAACCGACTCACAGAACCATCAGTTGTTACGGAAATGGCGACGCCAACAAGACAGCACATAAACAAATTATTGATTGGAGGTCATGGGAGTAGAAGGAAGACAAACCAACTATAGCCAGATATAAATCTGACAAGAACCCCTCTAGACACACCAATTGTAGCCAGATATAAACAGTGACAAGAACCCCGCTAAACACACCAATTGCAGCCAGATATAAACATTGACAAAATCCCCATGAGACACACCAACTGTAGCCAGATATAAACACTGACAAGAACCCCGCTAGACACACCAACTGTAGCCAGATATAAACACTGACAAGAACCCGTCTAGACGAACCAACTGTAGCCAGATATAAACACTGACAAGAACCCCGCTAGACACACCAACTGTAGCCAGATATAAACATTGACAAGAACCCGGCTAGACACACCAACTGTAGCCAGATATAAACACTGACAAGAACCCGTCTAGACGAACCAACTGTAGCCAGATATAAACATTTATAAAATCCCTATTAAACACACCAACTGTAGCCAGATATAAACAATGACAAGAAGCCCGCTAGACACACCAACTGTAGCCAGATATAAACATTGACAAAATCTCCATTAGACACATCAACTGTAGCCAGATATAACCATTTACAAGAACCCCAATAAACACGCCAACTGTAACCAGATATAAATATTAATGAACACCCCATTAGACACACCAACTGTAGCCAGATATAAACATTGACAAAATCCCCATTAGACACACCAACTGTAGCAAGATATAAGCACTGACAAGAACATCGCTAGACACACCAACTGTAGCCAGATATAAACATTGTCAAAATCCCCATTAGACAAACCAACTGTAGCCATATATAACCATTAACAAGAACCCCGCTAGACACGCCAACTGTAACCAGATATAAACATTAATTTTTAAAAACCATTAGACACACCAACTGTAGCCAGATATAAACACTGACAAGAACATCGCTAGACACACCAACTGTAGCCAGATATAAATGTTTGCATATCCTTTACAGGACATCACTGTCAACATCAGCATCTTTCAGCTGATTGTTGATTTCTTGGCAAGATTACGCTCAGTGGTTCGCCATTGCTTTCTGAGCGGCCGGCACACATACCTCGTAAGTTACCGCCGCGATTCGAACCACTGCTGATTCTCACCGTCGTCACGTTGCTTACGAGAGTATACGAGATTACGGAGAAAATTCGCTAACCTCTAGGCCAGGAAGCTGGCAGCCAGATATAAACATTGACAAAATCCCCATTAGACACACCAACTGTAGCCATATATAAACATTAATAAGAACCCCGCTAGACACACCAACAATAGCCAGATATAAACACTGACAAGAACATCGCTGGACACACCAACAGTAGCCAGATATAAACATTGACAAGAACCCCGCTAGACACACCAACAGTAGCCAGATATAAACACTGACAAGAACCCCGCTAGACACACCAACAGTAGCCAGATATAAACACTGACAAGAACATCGCTAGACACACCAACTGTAGCCAGATATAAACACTGACAAGAACATCGCTAGACACACCAACTGTAGCCAGATATAAACACTGACAAGAACATCGCTAGACACACCAACTGTAGCCAGATATAAACACTGACAAGAACATCGCTAGACACACCAACAGTAGCCAGATATAAACACTGACAAGAACATCGCTAGACACACCAACTGTAGCCAGATATAAATACTGACAAGAACATCGCTAGACACACCAACTGTAGCCAGATATAAATACTGACAAGAACATCGCTAGACACACCAACAGTAGCCAGATATAAACACTGACAAGAACATCGCTGGACACACCAACAGTAGCCAGATATAAACACTGACAAGAACATCGCTGGACACACCAACAGTAGCCAGATATAAACATTGACAAGAACCCCGCTAGACACACCAACAGTAGCCAGATATAAACACTGACAAGAACCCCGCTAGACACACCAACAGTAGCCAGATATAAACACTGACAAGAACATCGCTAGACACACCAACTGTAGCCAGATATAAACACTGACAAGAACATCGCTAGACACACCAACTGTAGCCAGATATAAACACTGACAAGAACATCGCTAGACACACCAACTGTAGCCAGATATAAACACTGACAAGAACATCGCTAGACACACCAACAGTAGCCAGATATAAACACTGACAAGAACATCGCTAGACACACCAACTGTAGCCAGATATAAATACTGACAAGAACATCGCTAGACACACCAACTGTAGCCAGATATAAATACTGACAAGAACATCGCTAGACACACCAACAGTAGCCAGATATAAACACTGACAAGAACATCGCTGGACACACCAACAGTAGCCAGATATAAACACTGACAAGAACATCGCTGGACACACCAACAGTAGCCAGATATAAACATTGACAAGAACCCCGCTAGACACACCAACAGTAGCCAGATATAAACACTGACAAGAACCCCGCTAGACACACCAACAGTAGCCAGATATAAACACTGACAAGAACCCCGCTAGACACACCAACAGTAGCCAGATATAAACACTGACAAGAACATCGCTAGACACACCAACTGTAGCCAGATATAAACACTGACAAGAACATCGCTAGACACACCAACAGTAGCCAGATATAAACACTGACAAGAACATCGCTAGACACACCAACAGTAGCCAGATATAAACACTGACAAGAACATCGCTAGACACACCAACAGTAGCCAGATATAAACACTGACAAGAACATCGCTAGACACACCAACTGTAGCCAGATATAAATACTGACAAGAACATCGCTAGACACACCAACTGTAGCCAGATATAAATACTGACAAGAACATCGCTAGACACACCAACAGTAGCCAGATATAAACACTGACAAGAACATCGCTAGACACACCAACAGTAGCCAGATATAAATACTGACAAGAACATCGCTAGACACACCAACAGTAGCCAGATATAAACACTGACAAGAACATCGCTAGACACACCAACTGTAGCCAGATATAAACACTGACAAGAACATCGCTAGACACACCAACAGTAGCCAGATATAAACACTGACAAGAACATCGCTAGACACACCAACTGTAGCCAGATATAAACACTGACAAGAACATCGCTAGACACACCAACAGTAGCCAGATATAAACACTGACAAGAACCCCGCTAGACACACCAACAGTAGCCAGATATAAACACTGACAAGAACCCCGCTAGACACACCAACAGTAGCCAGATATAAACACTGACAAGAACCCCGCTAGGCACACTAACTGTAGCCAGATATAAACACTCTGACAAGAACCCCTCTAGACCACTCCAACTGTAGGCAGATGTAAACACTGACAAGAACCCTATAGACCACACCAACTGTAGCCAGATATAAACACTGATGTGGGGGTGTGGATTTTAATCTAAGAGAATATTTTGTTAAAAGTGTCTAGAGGATTTAGGTTTGATTCTCTGGTCACTGCTAGAATGCAAGGTGATCATGGAATTCTACCATAAACACAAGAAGGAAAATACTTCACTCCTGTTCATAACTGTATTTATGTGTAATTCTCCATTCCCACTTATCACATTATTGTTTACTATAGTGTTAGAGGATATTGATTGTTTACATCATATAAACAACCACGGTTGAACAAATATCAACGCTGAACTTGACGTAAACATCAACACTTTTGGACAAACAGTGCAGGCATTAAATCAAGATCTGCAGTAATATAGCAAAACATTGGTCTAAGTGCAGAAAACCCAAACATATAAAACATTTGTTTCTGACACCAGTTACAATTCTCATATTTAAAAATATTAATGAGATGGTGTCAGAATATTTAACCAAAACATAACTACTATTTGGTTATACCCTCATTACAAAAAAAAAAAAAAATACTTCTGACCTTATAAATCCATGGCATAGAAAAAACACTTATAAAGCAGTTGGTACTCTTCATTAAACTAATTAATATAGTCCTTTATCTCCTGGTGTGTAGTTCAGTGTTCATCTCTAATGTAGATTAGATCCTTTTCCCATTATTTGGGTACCTAAAATAAATGCACTCAGTTGTGTTCCTCACATGTGTATCCACTGGTAATTGGCTGGTGAATATTTTATAATCCATACTCCAGGAATTGAAATATCACTCACCACATATCCCCTCCGTGGGGCTAGAATTTTCGAATACTCTGTTGCCAGGAGGCTCGGTGCCTTTGTGAAATTTGGGGCCTCAGGTTGGTCATACTTCAGGAGTTCCACTTAAGCTCTGCAGAAGGTAATTCCCTTTATCATCTGGTCTGATGAAAAGTCGACGTCCGTTCAGCTTTTCTGCTTTAACTATCTGAATCCCAAATTGGGTTTCACAAACAGGTTACACCCACCAAGTCGCGAGTCTATAACCCATTCCACATTTGATGATGGTATTTAGGTTGACATGGAACCAGCAAAGAGTCATTCGTTTATGATCTAGTCCAGTGTCGGGACAGATATGCTGATAGTCATTCTTCGGTAGCATCTGTGAAAATGTCCAGGATTGATCTGCACATACATGGATCAGAAGATGAAAATTCCAGCACAGAAACAGGGACGCAAACAATCAGATGATTCCTTTTGTTGCAGGCGAAGAGGCATTTACTCCGCTAGCTGCTTTCATATGGTCTTCTTGATGGTGTTCAGGTCTGAGATCTTGCGTTGATCTGGCTTTGTTTCAGGGTGTTTCATATTTTGCCTTGAGGTAATCTGGTTTCTGAGTTGTTATTCAGTTGGTATGAAGCTCATATTCAGTTGGTACTTTGGTTGTACTGGCTTATGTTGTTTCAGTGTCTCTTCCCATTTGTTTGAGTTGGTCTTTGTATCTAGAACCCGGCGTTGAGTCTGCCGCAGTATGACTGATTGAAGGATTATTCAATCCTGAACAGGAAACTGGGAATGTCCCATGGTTTCGTTGACCTCGCGGATTGATGGCGTACCAGGCGGTATCTCCCAGACGTAAAAGTAGATGATACACTGTTGTCGGTGTATTTTGAATATCCATTTATCTTGATGGACAATTAAATACAGAGATCCATCCTGGATATCCTGACAGAAGTAGGACTATCAATAGCTGAGTGTCTCTCTTCAACAGGACTTTCGCTGGCTAGGTAGCGGATAAGCATAGCAGTCAACGTTGATGTTTTTATAGATCCAGACTATGGTTAGGACAGGTTGCCATTTATCACTTACATCAGGCTGTTGACCCAGGATCCTGATGGGGGAAATGTCTAAATCCAAACCACCACAAGTTACTGTCTATAGAAATGGATGACAAAGAATACAACACGTGCATTAACCTACTGTCGTATGGTAAAATGTTTACAACACAATTACAAACAACAAAAGAAGACGGAGAAAGGAGTGGATTTCCACGTTGCACTGTCTCTCGTCGCTTGGTGTTGAGCTCTTCTAGCTCTGATAGTGAGTAAAGTATCTTTTCACTTTATGTTTTGTTCTGAGATTGTTAATGGGAACTATTTGATGAGCGAAGCCATTCTGTCCATCCAAACATGTTGATATTGCCTCTCACGTACTTGAAGAGAACAAACCATCCATAGGCTATTTTGTTTCCTTTCCTTCACTATAATAAGTATTAGGCCAAGGCTATTCAACATTGTCTTCTTGTGTACTGACATACTCAAGGATTCTTACATCACCATCATTACGTCCCCAGGGGTAACATTAAAATGTAATTCCCCACAGTAAGAGTAACATTCAGGAAAGAATATAATTCTCCTAACAGAGAAAACCATCATGTACATTTCTCTAATATTAAGTACATGATAATCATAATAATAATATTAACCATAAAATTTAATGCAGGAGCCAATGGTTTTGGATTACTTCATGTGTTAATCCATAAACTAGATTATTCTTTTCCCCCCACCGCTTGCGCAGCATGGAGTTAGTGAACGCCGTGATATAATTTACCAGTTTCTGCTATTTTTAAGAGAATTTCTTATCTATCAGAAATGATTTATGCAGTCTGATAAGTGTTCGGACCATATAATATTATTCCAGGTCCAATTGCTGCTAGTATTCGAAGAGTTATTTATCAGAAATAACTTATGCCGTCTTCTGAATATTGCGAGCATTTTAGGAACATCAATCTTCGCTTCTGCCCCTACCACAGTGAGGTGATGCGGATTGCAGGCCTTTCTTACCAGAACATTCCAATGTATACCATGCGTCTTCTGTCTTTGTTCTTGAATTTATATTCTCAAACATGGCATTGTCCTGGCATATTTTTTTAATGAAAATATTACAGGTCTATCACCCTTCTGGGGTGGTTACTGATATGTTAACAAGAGGTTTGTACCAACATTCGGCACGATAGTTTCAGTTACAGATTAGAATGTGGCAAAGCATTTTATCCACTGACTAAGAGTCCAGAATATGCGTAATTATTTGTATGTCTCCGCATGGATAAAAGGTTTCTTGTAATGTCCTTAACAGTGAATCTACACTACAAAGGATCTTTACAGTTTATAAGCATTATTAGTGAGATAGAGATAGATATAAGAGGTTTTAACATAGGGATTTGAAATTGTAAAAGCATAGGAAAAATTACAGCGTGGCACAACATGGCCCTTATTAGTAAAATCATTCAGACTCTGGTTTACAAGAATTGTTGATTTATCATTCTAACTAATTCTTAATTAAACGCAATGGTATATGTACGTTATCACAATACATAAATGCGTATTAATAATGTAGATTTAACATACCAATTGCTGCAGATAATGACCTATTTTTAGGGCTAAAATTGCCTATCCCCGAAGGGAAATGCTAACGTCTGTCTCTTGTGCTCTCTTCAACAAAAATGGAAACTCTAATCCCTTTGACTTAACAGATAGACGACGGTTTGACAGGTATTTTGCTCAATCGCCAGCCTAACTTTAACTAATGCCAAATAAATTATGGCTGCCATACTCTTTTCTTCTCCTATATTAAGTAAGATACTTAAACAGTAATTGTTAGGGATTGGTATTTTTAAAGCGTCACTAGAAGGATGTTAGTAGAGACGTTTTTGTATACCACAACTGACAAGGACGTCCGCTAGACACACCAACTGTACCCAGATATAAACACTGTCAAGAAACCCTCTAGACCACACCAACTGCAACCAGATATAAACACTGACTAGGACGTCTGCTAGACATTAACTGTAGCCAGATATAAACACTGGCAAGGACGTCCGCTAGACACTAACTGTAGCCAGATATAAACACTGACTAGGACGTACGCTAGACATTAACTGTAGCCAGATATAAACACTGACAAGGACGTCCGATAGACACTAACTGTAGCCAGATATAAACACTGACTAGGACGTCCGCTAGACACTAACTGTAGCCAGATATAAACACTGACAAGGACGTCCGCTAGACACTAACTGTAGCCAGATATAAACACTGACTAGGACGTCCGCTAGACATTAACTGTAGCCAGATATAAACACTGACAAGGACGTCCGCTAGACACTAACTGTAGCCAGATATAAACACTGACTAGGACGTCCGCTAGACACTAACTGTAGCCAGATATAAACACTGACTAGGACGTCCGCTAGACACTACCTGTAGTCAGATATAAACACTGACTAGGACGTCCGCTAGACACTAACTGTAGCCAGATATAAACACTGACTAGGACGTCTGCTAGACACTAACTGTAGCCAGATATAAACACTGACTAGGACGTCTGCTAGACACTAACTGTAGCCAGATATAAACACTGACAAGGACGTCCGCTAGACACACCAACTGCAACCAAATATAAACACTGACAAGGACGTCCGCTAGATATACCAACTGTAGCCAGATATAACCATTGACAAGGACGTCCACTAGACACACCAATTGCAATCAGATATAAACACTGACAAGGACGTCCGCTAGACACACCAACTGTAGCCAGATATAAACATTGACAAGGACGTCCGCTAGACACACCAACTGTAGCCAGATATAAACACTGACAAGGACGTCCGCTAGACACACCAACTGCAACCAGATATAAACACTGACAAGGACGTCCGCTAGACACACCAACTGTAGCCAGATATAAACACTGACTAGAACGTCTGCTAGACACTAACTGTAGCGAGATATAAACACTGACAAGAACCCCGCTATACACACCAACTGTAGCCAGATATAAACACTGAGAAGGACGTCTGTTAGACACACCAACAGTAGCCAGATATAAACACTGACAGGACCCTGCTAGACACACCAACTGTAGCCAGATATAAAAACTGACAAGAACATCGCTAGATACACCAACTGTAGCCAGATATAAACACTGACAAGAACATCGCTAGACACACCAACTGTAGCCAGATATAAACACTGACAAGAACTCCGCTAGACACGCCAACTGTAGCCAAATATAAACATTGACAAAAACCCCGCTAGACACACCAACTGCAGTGAGATATAAACACTGAGAAGGACGTCTGCTAGACACACCAACTGTAGCCAGATATAAACACTGACAAGAACCCCGCTAGACACACCAACTGTAGCCAGATATAAACACTGACAAGAACCCCGCTAGACACACCAACTCTAGCCATAAATAAACACTGTCAAGAATCCCGCTAGACACACCAACTGTAGCCAGATATAAACACTGAGCAGGATATCTGCTAGACACTCCAATTGTAGCCAGGTATAAACACTGAGAAGGACGTCTGTTAGACACACCAACTGTAGCCAGATATAAACACTGACAAGAACATCGCTAGACACACCAACTGTAGCCAGATATAAACATTGACAAGAACTCCGCTAGACACACCAACTGTAGCCAGATATAAACACTGACAAGAACATCGCTAGACACACCAACTGTAGCCAGATATAAACACTGACAAGAACATCGCTAAGCACACCAACTGTAGCCAGATATAAACACTGACAAGAACTCCGCTAGACACACCAACTGTAGCCAGATATAAACACGGTCAAGAACTCCGCTAGACACACCAACTGTAGCCAGATATGAACACTGTCAAGAACTCCGCTAGATACACCAACTGTAGCCAGATATAAACACTCTCAAGAACTCCGCTAGACACACCAACTGTAGCCAGATATAAACACTGTCAAGAACATCGCTAGACACACCAACTGTAGCCAGATATAAACACTGTCAAGAACATCGCTAGACACACCAACTGTAGCCAGATATAAACACTGACAAGAACTCCGCTAGACACACCAACTGTAGCCAGATATAAACACTGACAAGAACATCGCTAGATACACCAACTGTAGCCAGATATAAACACTGACAAGAACCCCGCTAGACACACCAACTGTAGCCAGATATAAACACTGACAAGAACTCCGCTAGACACACCAACTGTAGCCAGATATAAACACTGACAAGAACATCGCTAGACACACCAACTGTAGCCAGATATAAACACTGACAAGAACATCGCTAAGCACACCAACTGTAGCCAGATATAAACACTGACAAGAACTCCGCTAGACACACCAACTGTAGCCAGATATAAACACGGTCAAGAACTCCGCTAGACACACCAACTGTAGCCAGATATGAACACTGTCAAGAACTCCGCTAGATACACCAACTGTAGCCAGATATAAACACTCTCAAGAACTCCGCTAGACACACCAACTGTAGCCAGATATAAACACTGTCAAGAACATCGCTAGACACACCAACTGTAGCCAGATATAAACACTGTCAAGAACATCGCTAGACACACCAACTGTAGCCAGATATAAACACTGACAAGAACTCCGCTAGACACACCAACTGTAGCCAGATATAAACACTGACAAGAACATCGCTAGATACACCAACTGTAGCCAGATATAAACACTGACAAGAACCCCGCTAGACACACCAACTGTAGCCAGATATAAACACTGACAAGAACTCCGCTAGACACACCAACTGTAGCCAGATATAAACACTGACAAGAACATCGCTAGATACACCAACTGTAGCCAGATATAAACACTGACAAGAACCCCGCTAGACACACCAACTGCAGTGAGATATAAACACTGAGAAGGACGTCTGCTAGACACACCAACTGTAGCCAGATATAAACACTGACAAGAACCCCGCTAGACACACCAACTGTAGCCAGATATAAACACTGTCAAGAATCCCGCTAGACACACCAACTGTAGCCAGATATAAACATTGACAAGAACTGCGCTAGACACACCAACTGTAGCCAGATATAAACACTGACAAGAACATCGCTAGACACACCAACTGTAGCCAGATATAAACACTGACAAGAACATCGCTAAGCACACCAACTGTAGCCAGATATAAAAACTGACAAGAACTCCGCTAGACACACCAACTGTAGCCAGATATAAACACGGTCAAGAACTCCGCTAGACACACCAACTGTAGCCAGATATGAACACTGTCAAGAACTCCGCTAGATACACCAACTGTAGCCAGATATAAACACTGACAAGAACATCGCTAGACACACCAACTGTAGCCAGATATAAACATTGACAAGAACTCCGCTAAACACACCAACTGTAGCCAGATATAAACACTGACAAGAACATCGCTAGACACACCAACTGTAGCCAGATATAAACATTGACAAGAACTCCGCTAGACACACCAACTGTAGCCAGATATAAACACTGACAAGAACATCGCTAAGCACACCAACTGTAGCCAGATATAAAAACTGACAAGAACTCCGCTAGACACACCAACTGTAGCCAGATATAAACACGGTCAAGAACTCCGCTAGACACACCAACTGTAGCCAGATATGAACACTGTCAAGAACTCCGCTAGATACACCAACTGTAGCCAGATATAAACACTCTCAAGAACTCCGCTAGACACACCAACTGTAGCCAGATATAAACACTGTCAAGAACATCGCTAGACACACCAACTGTAGCCAGATATAAACACTGTCAAGAACATCGCTAGACACACCAACTGTAGCCAGATATAAACACTGACAAGAACATCGCTAAGCACACCAACTGTAGCCAGATATAAAAACTGACAAGAACTCCGCTAGACACACCAACTGTAGCCAGATATAAACACGGTCAAGAACTCCGCTAGACACACCAACTGTAGCCAGATATGAACACTGTCAAGAACTCCGCTAGATACACCAACTGTAGCCAGATATAAACACTCTCAAGAACTCCGCTAGACACACCAACTGTAGCCAGATATAAACACTGTCAAGAACATCACTAGACACACCAACGGTAGCCAGATATAAACACTGTCAAGAACATCGCTAGACACACCAACTGTAGCCAGATATAAACACTGACAAGAACTCCGCTAGACACACCAACTGTAGCCAGATATAAACACTGACAAGAACATCGCTAGATACACCAACTGTAGCCAGATATAAACACTGACAAGAACCCCGCTAGACACACCAACTGCAGTGAGATATAAACACTGAGAAGGACGTCTGCTAGACACACCAACTGTAGCCAGATATAAACACTGACAAGAACCCCGCTAGACACACCAACTGTAGCCAGATATAAACACTGTCAAGAATCCCGCTAGACACACCAACTGTAGCCAGATATAAACACTGAGCAGGATATCTGCTAGACACTTCAATTGTAGCCAGGTATAAACACTGAGAAGGACGTCTGTTAGACACACCAACTGTAGCCAGATATAAACACTGTCAAGAACATCGCTAGACACACCAACTGTAGCCAGATATAAACACTGACAAGAACTCCGCTAGACACACCAACTGTAGCCAGATATAAACACTGACAAGAACATCGCTAGATACACCAACTGTAGCCAGATATAAACACTGACAAGAACCCCGCTAGACACACCAACTGCAGTGAGATATAAACACTGAGAAGGACGTCTGCTAGACACACCAACTGTAGCCAGATATAAACACTGACAAGAACCCCGCTAGACACACCAACTGTAGCCAGATATAAACACTGTCAAGAATCCCGCTAGACACACCAACTGTAGCCAGATATAAACACTGAGCAGGATATCTGCTAGACACTTCAATTGTAGCCAGGTATAAACACTTAGAAGGACGTCTGTTAGACACACCAACTGTAGCCAGATATAAACACTGACAAGAACATCGCTAGACACACCAACTGTAGCCAGATATAAACACTGACAAGAACTCCGCTAGACACACCAACTGTAGCCAGATATAAACACTGTCAAGAACTCCACTAGACACACCAACTGTAGCCAGATATAAACACTGTCAAGAACTCCGCTAGACACACCAACTGTAGTATGAACACTGTCAAGAACTCCGCTAGACACACCAACTGTAGCCAGATATAAACACTCTCAAGAACTCCGCTAGACACACCAACTGTAGCCAGATATAAACACTGTCAAGAACATCGCTAGACACACCAACTGTAGCCAGATATAAACACTGTCAAGAACTCCGCTAGACACACCAACTGTAGCCAGATATAAACACTGTCAAGAACTCCGCTAGACACACCAACTGTAGCCAGATATAAACACTGACAGGAACGTCCGCTAGACACACCAACTGTAGCCAGATATAAACACTGACATGAACGTCCGCTAGACACACCAACTGTAGCCAGATATAAACACTGAGAAGGACGTCCGCTAGACACACCAACTGTAGCCAAATATAAACACTGAGAAGGACGTCCGCTAGACACACCAACTGTAGCCAGATATAAACACTGACAAGAACTCCGCTAGATGCACCACTTGTAACCAGATATAAACACTGAGAAGGACGTCCGCTAGAAAAACCAACTGTAGCCAGATGTAAGCACTGACAGGAACGTCCGCTAGACACACCAACTGTAGCCACCAGATATAAACACTGACAAGAACCCCGCTAGACACACCAACTGTAGCCAGAAATAAACACTGACAAGAACCCCGCTAGACACACCAACTGTAGCCAGATATAAACACTGACAAGAATCCCGCTAGACACACCAACTGTAGCCAGATATAAACACTGACAAGATCCCAGCTAGACACACCAATTGTAGCCAGATATAAACACTGACAAGGACATCTGCTAGACACACCAATTGTAGCCAGATATCGGCACGCCTGACCATAAACATATAATATGGAAATACTATTTACACGTGGACATGTCCAGAGATGAAGGCAGCAGTTCCATCGATATCGGTTTATTATTTACAGTGGAAAACTCATTCTGTACAAAGACATTCTTGAATTCTTGCCAGCGCAGCAGCAATTACGACCTGCTCTTTACGATCCTTAAGATAACTAAGAAGACTAAGAGAAAAAACACAACTCCATCCCCGCCTCCCCTTTATACAAACGTACTCACAGACAAACGCCCACTTACACACATCCCTTTCTCGACATCAATTACGGGCAACAGCCAAAGCCCAGAAACATTGCCAAGCCTGGGATCTGGTGTGCCGTCCTCTAACGAACTAGGCCCCTGGGCCATTTATCTTTGACTGTCTGCTCTGGCAGAGCCAGTCGACAGAGGGCTGGATGGCTGGCTGCTGCAGGAAGCAGGGTATGGCTAATGGGAAGACAGAAAGTCACGGAGAACATTCTTGTAGTTTTCGGTGGAGTACAAACGTCCTGGGAGCCGAGGTTGGTACAGTGGCTAGCACTCTTGCATGACGCCCCGGTGGTCATGCGTTCGAATCTCATTCGACGAGGAGATGGTATTTTTCAATGACATGGGTTCCCACATCGACCCAGCTTAAAATGGGTACTAGGAAATTTCATGGGAGGTAAAGAATGCGGACGTGATGCTGAATAGATAACCCATCGCGTGTCTATCGGCCTAAGACTATAGGGCTAGAACCATACGTCCAATACCTTTCTTTGTGTGAGAGCTTTTATTTACTTTCTCTTACTTAGAAACGTCCGGGTAGTGAAGTAGGTAAAAGGACCTTCTTTCACGCTGCTTACATTTCACCTGCAAGGTTAGGCATCTCTAGTTTATGACTCTTCACAGTTCGCATGCAAGGTTAGGTATCTCTAGTTTTTTTTATTGTTCACTGTTCACCTGCATCATTAGGCATCTCTGGTTTTTGACTGTTCACAGTTCACTGGCAATGCTAGGCTTCTCTAGATTTTGACTGTTCACAGTTCACCTGCAAGTTTAGCCTTCTCTTGTATTTCACATTTCGCAGTTCATCTACATGGTTAAACATCTTTAGTATTTGGCTGCTCACAATTCACTTTCAACGTTAGACTAAGCAAGTATTTGACTGTTCACAGTGCATCTGAAGGTGTAGACATTCCTAGTATTTCACCGTTTACAATTCACCTGCAAGGTTAGACTTCTCTAGTTTTTGAGAAATCAAAGTTCACTTGCAAGGTTTAGACATCCCTTGGCACTTCACATTTCACATGTATGGATAGACTTCTCTAGTTTTTGAGAGTTCAAGGTTGGATTTCTCTAATTTTTGAGAGTTCACAGTTCACCTGCATGGATAGACTTCTCTAGTTTTTGACTGTTCAAGTTCACCTGCACGGTTAGACTTCTCTGGTTTTTTAGAGTTCACAGTTGACCTGCTAAGCAGCATGTGCTATCATTTTCACTTAGTCTCGCTCTTGCAGATGAACCCGTTGGCAGAGTCCTTATGATTATTTGGACAAGCAAATGTGTCTACAGTTTTTGGTGCAAACACGGAATATGGGACAAGATGTCTATTTAATTCTGTCTCTGAATTTTAACTCTTTAAGTCCTTTGCACTGAAGTTCATATCGTTTAAACTCTGAAATGACTTGCATCTGTCAGAGTGCGGTTGGTGTAGAGCAAGGGTCAGCAGATTTTTGTAGCTGCGTGCGGAAATGATGTTGGAAAAGCGTGACAACTTACTTAATCGTTAATTCTACAGCGTGCCAATCTAAGTCCACCATATGTTTTTTTTTTTTTTTTTTTACAAAACAACCATTGGTCAAAATTCATTTTATCTTGATATTGTATTAGCATATTTCCAATACATTAAATAACTATTCTATTCTTCTGCTGACTATTCAATACTTTAGAATAAATTGAAACAAATACAAATATTATGTTTTATAGAACTTAAGCTCTGGAGGCATTATTTTGAAATGTTTTTTTATAAAACTAAAATAGTCATATGTGCATTTCATGTACATAGAAAGTCCAATATCTTGTTGAATGACACATTTAACTGCATAATTTTGCTTAATACTGCCAACTTGTTTTGTGCTTTTTAAAAACGGCATATTAACTAAAACTCATGATTAGTATATGATGTGGTAAATAAGTCTATATTTAGGTCCGCTTTATAGATCAGGACCTAGTAAGATCCTTCTATATTAGTTATACCGCCCCAGGCGGACCGCCTAGAAAGCGGACCTCATTTGACCTACATATTTAACTTTCACGGGATTGGTACTCAACTACTTCCGGATTAGGGTGTTTAAAAAGTTAAAATTTATTAACTAAAAGGTACATTATTCCGGTCCATGTCTATTGTGTGTGTGTGTGTGTGTGTGTGTGTGTGTGTGTGTGTGTGTGTGTGTACGGCGTAGGCTGTGTGTGGATGGGGGAGCAGGGGTGGGGGAGCTGAGGTGTGGGCGCTGGGGGTGTGGGCGCGTAAATTGGGGCTATACGGTTCCCCACAGGATAGAGTGACACTCTGTTGCACCTAGTCCCACTATAAGCATTTGCCCAGAGTGGTCCACCAGACCCACAGCTACTGTGAAGAGGTGTGACGTTTGATTATCATCTCGGCCCATGGCCAGGTCAAGTGCAGTACTGAGAGGGCAATACTACACTTTGATCTTATCCAAAAGGACGAAACGGTTTGAGCAAATAGAACATTATTCTTGTTACAGGCTCATGAAGTACACTAAGATGCAATCATGGTTTAACATATTATCGAGGAAGTAGAATAGCATAAACAAATAAGCTAATTACATAGCAAATTGTCTTTTTCCTGAAAGACCTTACATACATTATTAATCTAATTTTTTTTTTTTTTTTTTAATATTCTATTGAATTATCATACTTAGTGAGGTATGTAAATAATTATTAAATTATAAAAGAATAATATTATTGTGAATTATTTCCCTTGTCCAGTACCAGTTTAAATAGGTCAAGGTATGTAGCTTATGAATAACAAATCGATGGTTTGGTAAATACCTAAGGAAGGTGTAACGTGCCATACATATGGGAATGTTTACTAACTAGTTGTCTTTTTAGATAATTTACCATTATTATTTTTAGGGGGCATGTAGTCTATACTGAGGTAGTGTTCAAACATGTTGCGACTGTATGCATAATGATTGGTGGTGTCTTTGATTTCTTGTGGAAGATTGTTCTACAACTGAGTAGCAGAGTATGCTAAGCTTGTTTTTTATAAGTCTATCCTAGGTTTAGGGACATGAAGTATATTTAGTCGTTCGTTATGTTTATATTTGAACAATAGCCAAAGGTAGCTTGGGGCATTTTGAAATAGGATTTTGTGAATTAGTTTAGCATTATTTAAAAGTAGGCGTTTGTGAAGTGGCAGTAACTGAAGAAGTTCATATAGGTTAGAATTGTCTGTAAGTTTATCACCATTGATTAAACGCACTGTCCTTTTCTGGAGTGAATAAACACGTTTTGTTATTGATTTGTGCCAAGGAGCGGGAGATAGCGGCGGGGTTAATAATATACATTTATTTATAAATACCTTCCAGTCCTCCTTGTTCTTTAGGTAACAAGTGAAAAGCCAAAATCGGCCACTGAAACTCAAACCTTTTATAAGACGACGCTGGATAGTTTCTTCTCACAAATCCATTTTAATACTATACGACGGTTTCGGAAACAAAACAGTCGCTCCGCGGAAAGTACCTGACAACACACACACTATTCTAAAAGAGCGGCATAATATTAGCCATGTTCTAGTGACGAGAGACCACGTCCGACTTGGACGGCAGCTCAAGTCTAACTGCCTTTATCGTGACGTTTTCGTGCTTGCACCAAAACGTCTTGCACATTTTCCATTCTTCTTTAACTAATGCCGTGCAAATTGTGTCTTACAATCTATAGCCTGATCAAGGCCTATGGCAATTTGGAGCATCTATCCCAGATTGTGGAGCAATAATCAATCTGTGTTTGTATGTTGGAAGTGTAGAATATCTTTCTTGTGTTTTCGTCGAGGAAATTTTTAATTTTGGCAAGATGGTATACTTTTTTGGCTATTTATTTAACTAGAGCATGAACATGGGAATTAAAGGTTAGATTTTGATCTATGATAAGACCCAGTGCCGTGTGCTCCGTTACACTTTCTATAGGCGTGCTTCCAATGTGCAGCTGAATAGTTCTCTGCAAGTTTAGAGTGTGAAGTCTTTGTCTGGTTCCTATTAACGTAGTTTTTGAT
Source organism: Cepaea hortensis (assembly GCA_963921405.1). NCBI lineage: Eukaryota > Metazoa > Mollusca > Gastropoda > Stylommatophora > Helicidae > Cepaea > Cepaea hortensis. The sequence goes on along the minus strand of OY992883.1, from coordinate 54,091,736 downwards.
TTAGAAATGTTAATTTGCATGCGGTTTGCATGACTCCAGTTAACTATACTATTTATTTCCTGTTGCAATGATAATTCTAACACATTACAATCCACAGCGTTTGTATATACGGTGCAGTCGTCTGCAAATAGATCGCAGGACGACGACAGATATAAGGAAAGATCATTTATATAAATGGCAAATAACAGTATAGACCCCTGAGATACTCCTATATTAATGGTAATGGCTTGAGATAAAGATTTATTGTGTGATACTACTTGATTTATGTCTAATAAAAATGATTTTATTAATGTCACTATTTTAAATCTTACTTTCATTGTTTCTAGTTTTTTTAATTAGAATAGTATGATCTATCATATCGAATGCTTTTCTAAAGTCTATAAACACTCTCCACATAGAGTATTGATGTTAATATTTTGATTCCAATTTTCTTACATGTTTGTTAGGGTCGTATGACAAGAATATTTTGGCCGAAATCATGGCTGGCTGTCAATTATTAGTTTGTGGCGAACTAAGTGCTCTAGTGTTATTTTGTGGATGTGCTTTTCTAGTGGTTTGGATAGTGAGGATAATATGGAAATTGGCCGATAATTACCCATGAGATGATCGTCTTATGATGAACCAGCTTTTAAATGAGGGCACACTTTAGCGATTTCAAAGGCTGATGGGAAGTGACCTTTGGTGAGGCATATATTATATATAAAAGTTAGTGACTCGCAGATCGCCGGTGCAGCGTAGCGAAGGATCCGATTACTGATTCCATCTAGTCCTGATAAGTTATTGTTTTTTTTTTTTTTTAGGTTATTGAGATGAGTAAATACTTCAGTTGTCGTCATTAGCGGTATGTTGGAGGGTATGTCTCCATAGAATTTGTTCTCACAAAATGATGACAATAAATATATGTCATGAGGCGCATATGGTATTGCAGCCTTCAGTTGGTTTATGTCGGACTCAAAGAATCTACTGAATTGATCACATGTAACCTGATTTGATGGTAAGGATTGTGATGATTTTTGTTTGTTTGTCAAGGTATTAATTTCTTTCTGTATATCTTTAGTGTTGGTTTTATCTATTATTAAGTTTTTAAAATAGTGTTTCTTTTCCTTTCGAATAACATATTGAACTTTGTTTCTCAGACTACGATACATGATTAGATTTCTATTTTTATGTGCCCTGCAGTGTCGCCATTTTGACGCTTTTCGCACCAAATTTAGTGCTTTTTCAAGTTATTTAGTGCCAAAATTTTACATTTAGCGCGGCCGCTCGAATTTGGTGCTTCACAATATTTTTGGTGCTTTTTTATGGTGGGTAAAAATTACTTTAATAATCATTTTGGGAACACTAAAACGCCGAATTTGAACTGAAGCGAGGGAGTAAAACAGTCTTAGTACATTACCGCGCAATATTCACGTAATTTACTTCCCTTTAATACGATTTAGTTGAAGTGAGTGACTGCAACTCGCACGTAATATGCAATGCATTAAAAAATTGTTTAAACAAGAATGGACTTGAGTTGCAAAGACTAGTTGCACTCGGCACTGACAATGTATCTGGCATGACAGGTGTAAACAATGGAGTATATACAAAATTAAAATCCGAAGTTCCTCAACCGGTACTAGTTAGGTGTGTATGTCATTCCCTTCAGTTGGCAGTGTCACAGGCTGCAGCCGCTTGTCTGCCCAGGAACATAGATTTCATGATTAGAGAAACATATAACTGGTTTTCTCACTCAAGTCTTCGTCAAGCAAAGTACAGGGAGCTTTTTACTTTAATAAATGATGGACAACATCCGCTGAAGGTTGTTCAATTAAGCCAGACACGATGGATGTCCATTCAGTCTGCCATTGTCAGAATATTGCAGCAGTGGGTCAAGCTCAGAACTCATTTTGATATAGCAAAAGTCAACGAGCGCTGTTATACAGCAGAACTTCTAAATTCTATGTTTAGCGACATGAAATACTGTGTGTATCTCATATTTCTCACGCATATTCTCGGAGAAGTTCAAAGTGTGAAAAAGAAATTCGAAGCAGATATACATGATCCAACAAAACTACTCAGCTATCTTGTCCAACTTACTGATTCTATCTGTTTAAAGATTGCTATTCCTGGGGAAAAAATAACATAAAGTGATGCTATTCAAGATTATTTAGATCCTAATGCCAATCTAGGTTATGAGTTTGAGAAAGAAATAGCAGGCTACCAAGTTCCTGATGAGAAAGAAATTCGTGGAAGGTGCATCCAATTTTTAATAGAGCTATTGACACAGCTGCTTTTACGTTTGCCCGATAACGTTCGAGTGTTGCAGTCCATGTCATGTCTTAGTGGAAGTGAATGTATACAGCCAATGACGCCCTGTATATTGGATCTTGCTAAAATGTTTGTAGAAGATGCAGCTACTCTCACCCGCATATATTTCCAGTGGAGAAAACTTCATCATATGCAGTGGACACAGACCTCTGACATACTTGGACTGTTTGCAGAAATAGCCTCATACAGGGATGCCACCGGTGAAAATCCTTTCCAAGATCTTACAGATTTAGCTTTACTGTACTCATTTTACCTCATTCTAATGCGGACGTGGAGCGTATTTTCTGTCAGATGGGAGTTCTTCTTCTTCTTCTTCTTCTTCAGCGTTCCGAGCCATTAAGGTTCTTTGCTGCAGATACAATCCGTCTCCATTCGTCTCTCTGGTGGACTGTCTCTTGCCAGTCGTTGATTCCAAGTGCTTGTAAGTCTGTATATGTATTATCTCTCCACCGTCATCTTGGTCTACCTCGGGGTCTACGGTCATTTATTTCCTGAGTGTAAGCGAGTTTTGTTTCCCTATTATCTTCCATTCTTTCTATATGCTCCAGCCATTGTAGTCTATTAGCCTTCATGATACCAGTGATTAGCGGGGACTTAAACAGATCATAAATATCTTTGTTACTTCTTCTTTTCCACTCTCCACTTTGTGTATCCTTAAAGGGTCCAAAGATGCGTCTTAAAATTTTGTTCTCAAAGGATGGGAGTTATACAATCAAAATTGCGGAACAGACTGAGCATCAAGAGTTTGACAGCTGTTTTCACTATTAGATATGGAATAAAAAGATATGACAAATGCTGTCACGATTAAAAACTACCTAAGGATATTCTACGAAAAATTGGATCACAGGAGGCAAATACACGTTTCTTTCAATCATCATCATCATCATCATCGCAGGAACAAACACAGCGGGAAATAGCTACAGAAAGTGAAAAGGAGTTGTCTGACTGGGATTTGGCAGATCTGGAATAAACTTCATTCTAATATTCAGTGATAATAATAAATTATAGTGTGTTAATGTTTAACATTTTGAATAAATACCGTCAGTGCTGGTTGTAGTGCTTCCCAAGAAATATTATTGCAATTTAGTGCTTTTTTGGCTCGAGAGTAGTTCTGATTGGGATTTGGTGGATCTGGAATAAACTTCATTATAATCTGAAGTGATAATAATAAATTATAATGTGCTATCTTATTACATTTTAATAAAAACAGTTGGTGCCTTTTTGTTGTTTGTTTTTGTTTTTGTTTTGTTTTTTGTTTTTGGTGCTTTCCAAAACTTTTGGATGCTTTTTGGTGCTTTTTTGGATCGATTTTGGTGCTTTTTCATCAACGGAAGATGGCAACACTGGAGCCCTGTCCCAGTATCTCATAGGTTCAACTACCTCCTGTGTGATCCACAGGGGCTTATTGTGATGTTTAACTCGAACTTCCTTAAATGGAACATGCTTATCAAATACACTTAGAAAGGTCTTCAACCAGTAGTCCAGAGCATCGTCTGGGTCAGGAAGCTGGTAAACATAGTCCAGAGATGAGATGAGCACGTCTTGTAAGAAGACATCTTGACTGAAATTTTTCTAATTCCTATATTTTATACTTATATGTTTGTGTTTCGGAGTTTCGGTACCTCTTTTCGACCACGTGCAACATATTGGGTAGTGATCGCTCATTGCATTAATAGGTACAGTACATTCTGGGATGTCAGCACATGTATAAATGTGATCTATAAGTGTTGCAGATGATTTTGTTATTCTAGTTTGACTAACTGTTGGAAGTTAATTGACTCTATTATGTTTTCCGTCAATATGGAAGCACTATACTCGAGTTTCGCCCTCATTTGAGCTCGTCAGTAGTGCATATCCCTGACCGGATCCGGAAACAGTCCCAGATCACGCGTGTGAAGAGGGTGTGTAACCACGCGGCACACACTGGACACACCAAATTATCACAACAGAATATCACAACGCTACCCATCGTAGGCTATGCTCAAGATTGCCCAATCGCCGCGACCGACGTCCGTCAATCGACGGATATGCACTACTGACGAGCTCAAATGAGGGCGAAACTCGAGTATAGTGCTTCCATATTGACGTGGATAGGCCTTAGGTTCATACCAGAATGCGATCGACGTTGCCAGTAGAGGGTTGTGCTCAATATTTAAATTTCAAATCCCGAAACAACCACATAATCAATTAATTATTGCTCACTGGATTTAGGAGGCCTGGTGTCCCTTGCCAGTGAGAAGTCCTGATCGTTCGGGTCCCATCGATTGACGGACGTCGGTCGCGGCGATTGGGAAATTTTGAGCATAGCCTACGATGGGTAGCGTTGTGATATTCTGTTGTGATAATTTGGTGTGTCCAGTGTGTGCCGCGTGGTTACACACCTGCTTCACACGCGTGATCCGGGACTAATTCCGGATCCGGTCAGGGATATGCACTACTAACGAGCTCAAATGAGGGCGAAACTCGAGTATAGTGCTTCCATATTGACGTGGATAGGCCTTAGGTTCATACCAGAATGCGATCGACGTTGCCAGTAGTGGGTTGTGCTCAATATTTAGATATTTAAATGCCCGATTCTGTCCCATCATTACTGAGCCAGTGTTCGTACTTACTAAAATTTTAACAATGCGTAATCATAATTTTTTTTTTTAACACAAAATGAATATAAGTTACGTTCCTTATTACAATACATACTCTAAAGAACAGAGAATCAGTAATATTTATGTCAATATACAAAAAAATACGTATACAGATCAGGAAGGATGAGCAGTGAAGACCCCCTCACTCACAGTATAAACACAATAAAAAGTATTATAAGGGATATACAACTAAGTATTAATCAATGTAACGTCAATACGAGTCAATGTTTATGGACACGTACAACTAATACTATACTATATACAACAATAGCCAAATATGCAGATAAACGTTCTAAGATAGGCACTTTTTTGTACCGAGAACCGTTGTCGCTTTGTGCTGAATTGCTAGTAAATATCAGGTTGTGTTTGTCGTTGGTACAGCGACATCATAAGTGCCTGACGAAGTGAAGCTGGGCTTAAACGTGTGAGGTATAACAACTCTGGGTTACAATAAAATGGATACTGTTGATTTCTCACGGGTGTGTAACGACTACCAACTACAGGCTCTGATTCGTGGCTAACAGGAGGCTGTAGTGGCACGTTGTTGTTACTGATAGATTGTTCTTTGCTGTGGAGTAGAGAGAACATATCTTTATAATTATCACCCTCCTGTGTGAAATAGGACGTATTGTACGGCCTTGATGTGGTGGAAGTGCTTCGTCTAGCGTGGATTTCAGGTGTAGTGGTTATGAGTGATCTGCGAACTTCTGGCCTATTGATTCTTGATGAGACTGTAGACTGTCGTCTGGCTTGAGTTTCATGTGGAGTAGCCAATAGTGTCCTACGCAATCCTGTATTGGATGCATGTTGTGTCCGTTCTGAGTATTTAATATTTTTGGCGAGCAAGCTGGTGCCCAATGTAGACAAATGTATTTGATCTTTATAAATACTCTTTTTTGTGCACCAGCTTGTGAAGAGAAGAACGGTTTGTTGTTGATGAACTGTATGTTGTTGTGAGAACAGAACTTCTGCAATATGTTGTTATTTATGTCAGCAAGACGACGCTGGAATCCATAACTCGGTGATATGATGGAGGAGAAGAAAATAGACGAGTTAGGAAAAGTGTGACTAACCCGTTCAGGAGTGCCAGCAGCTGAGATACTGTGTTTTGTTGGTTGTTTAGCGTGTCGATTATACCAATATGTACACTTGCCTTTCTAACGTTATAATTTACAGCCAGTCTGTTAATTTGTCTGTTAGCCGTTCAACACCAGCCCCAGGCAGTGGGATTATGTAAACAATGTTTGTTTTTTTCTGAAGTGGCCATCCGGTCGCTGTATAGGCCTTTCATTAGTGAATCACCTAGTATAATGTGCGTACTGTCGGGTCGTGCTGTCTGTATATGTTGGTTGTCAGCACGCCTCGCCCGTTGTTTCTTCCATTGATGGTTGATAGCCGTCTGTGTGTCTCCATGTATTACTCCCGGTGTTGGTAGCGTGTTATAGCACTGTATGTTTTCTGGTGATTTTTCTTGAAGCACCTCGAACATATTGCTTATTTTGACGTCAGTGGGATATATTGCTTGTTGCTGTTTATCTTCCTCTGCGGGTTGAGGTGTTTGGTGTTGTTTATCTTCCTCCACGCGTTGATGTGTTATCATTGTACTTATCTGTTTGTGGGTGGGACTGAACTACCCCAAGATTCCCCAAGGATGAATCAGCTGCTTGGGAATTAAATGCTTCTTCGGTTGGGTCGGTGGAGGACACATTCTGTAAGGGTTGAACTGTTTTTCTCAGCAGCAAATTTTCCTCTCGCAGGAGCGCGACTTCTGCCTTGAGAGCATTGTAATCACTACTGGTCTTGCTGTTTGTTTCGATGTTAGTTGAAACAGTGACAATGAGCGCCTTTAGTGATTGTTCTAATTCTTCAATGCACTGTTGACAGTCGCACGAGTGTTCATTGATTGTTAAGATGCTATTGTTATTTCAGGCAGGTGATTCTTCACCAACCACTACGCTGGGTTCTATGTTGTTTTGGATGCGCTCCATTGGGTATTTAATGGCCAAGAGCACTGGTGGGTTGGCAGGCCTCGTGTTGATGTCCAATACACTCGTCGTATGAATTAATTAAAGGTTATTGTTAACTGATGTGCTGTCTGTCGCTGTATTAGCGAGCTGTGTAGATTCGGTGAATGTCTGTATCGAGTTTTCAAACTTGACAAAATCAAGTTTTAGCTAAGAATTAATGTTTTCAACATTTCCGTATGCCATTAGTTTATTTTTCGAGTGATATAAATGGATCGTTATCACCGGCGTCGTAATCAGGTCTTCAAGGGCGCCGCGCTTATCTTGTCTGGGTTCAATTAGTTCAAGCTTGTGATAGTTAAGTAAACAAGTTCGGAATGCCTCATAAGTGAGTGTGTTATTGAAGGAAACCGTAATACACTGGCCTGAATTGGTGTGTTTGACGACTAGGCCAGCGGGATTCATACACCTGGATAGCTTGTTCTTGACCGCCTTCTCTTTGTTTGGTGTGTAAGTTTTATTGACAGCCGATAGTACACCAAAACGAGTCCTTTCACCATTCGTATTCAATAAAGAGCCCTCTCCTTTCACTGACATTATTGCATAATGTTACGAATAGAATAAATACGCTTGAAGAATGCAGCAATCGCATTGTACTCTAGACACGCCGCGGGCAATTTGAAGTCCCGTGTAGTAGTTGGTTGGTTCTGAGACGCCTCGTACACTTGATTTGTCAGCTTAGTGTTCAACTATCACTTGAAATGAATATTATATATAACACGCAGTTTTGCGATAATCAACACTTATATTGATCTAAAAACTATTTAACCACATTCACAGAATCACAACGAGCACACCAATATAATAATCCATTATAGGTGAATTCAGCTGGCAGTAATAATAATCCGAGAAGTAAGAGATCACAAAAACACGTTCTCACTCTAAAAGTCGCAAATAGTTAGCTGGTCTACCGTATAAGTCTAACCGGATTAAACTGGTTATTGTCTAAGTTGACTCAGCATTTTCTAGGTGATACATCACCCCAGACTTCGTATATAAAGGACAGCAAATACCGGCTCAAGATACTATTTTGCATCAAGAGCTATCGAAAACACCTCACCGAAGAAACTGATACGGTAAGTAGCACTGTGTGTATGCTATATTTTCTCATTACACCATCAAATCAGTATAGTGATGTCAGTAGTGTATATCTCAGAAGCTACATGAGGCGACTAACAAGAATACACAGTGAGATATAGCCGATCGGTATAGGAAAACAAATACAGATACTAATGACGGTCGTATATAAAAGATCATCATCATAAATCATCATCATCGGAGTCGTCAAGTGACGTGGGGAGAACTGGGGTATGTCATCTTCTGCTTTGGAAGCCAAGTGACAGGGACGAAATGGCGCTTTAGATCCCGATGGGTGGTACTGGATACTGTCAGTCCGTGTGATTCTCAGGCGTCCTCTCTGTGCTGGTAGAGGCTTTGATGCATTCTGTGTACACTTGAAACATGTTTTTCACGAAAGTATGTTTTCTCTGTTCACTAAAAGTATTCTGCGTTGTGCTTCTGCAGGTCGAACCAAAGGAGCAGCTATCATTGACGCGTGGACCACATCGATTCTGTCACTCACAGAGGTATGTATATCATGTCTCCACTAAGTGTAGTGTAATATATATGATTCGTATCCGTATCTGCTTTCAGCTCACTGTATGGAAACATGCTGTATTCGGCTATTCGGTACAGCGTTGATCATTGTTCTGCTCATTGTCCAGAGTACTGACACAGACTAAGCTGTCAGAGTGAAAATCTGCTGACACAGACTGATCTGCCAGAATGAAAAAATGTGTTGGCACAGGAGAACTTAGATTCATGCTGTGTGCTCACTAATGTATCAATGTATATCACTAATGTACACGATTTCAAAATACTCTGTCTCTTCACACTGTGTCAAACACTGGCCTACATAAAAGTCAAATATATTGTGACAAATTCATTTAAATCTTAAAATATGATGTCACTTGTCTAATCATCTTTATCCTTTCGCTAGATTGAGACGTTGCTGGCATATCCATGAGAAATCTCGAGGCTATTGTGTACAAGAAGTGAAATCTCGAGGTTATTGAGCTGTGCATAAGAAAGGAAGACAACGAACAGTCTACTACTGGTATGCATTCATCATTTTTCACCGACTGCTCATCACTAAATACTCATCAGTGGTCGTGTTTCTCATTGCACATTAGTATAGTACAGCTCTGTGTCATACAATATAACACAAAGAACAGAATTACGAACCAGGCCGTTCCGTTATCAGCAAAACCATATAGTCACTGAGAAGACCCTGTGTAAGGATAAAAAGAAAAAAAATGAAATAGTTTACTGTATATGTGACATCAAAATGTCAGATGTTTCATTTGATGTTTCTAAAAAAGTTATGTGATATGAAATATTTTCTGTAGATGTATCATCATCATGGTTGTCACATGTGCCATGATCCAAGTAGGTATAGGAAGAAGAGAGGAAGTAGTATAAGGGAAGTAACCCAGAATAATAGGGCATAAGTGGAGTTTGGTCCCTTAATGCTAGAACATAATTAGAGACGCAGAATGAAGGCAGAAGCAAACGGGAGATAAAATAAGGGAACACCGGAATAGGAGTTAGACCCCATTACCAGGACCACCGAGCGTAGCTAAGCACAGCTCAGGAATTCCGTGCTGGAAATGACACACGTGAAAGGCGAGTGACTGGATGTAGAATTCAGAGGCGAAGTAGATTTGAAAGTCACTCAGGACTCGGGCTCAGGCTGTCAACATCGGTCTGGAAGGCTAGTGATGCCAGTATTTCTTCACTTGAATTGAGAAGTAATAAGAATGATATTTGGCTACGCTGATTGCTTGAAATGAGGGAACTTGAGAACAAGTGATCCTCTTGTCGACGCCCACTAGACGTTACCAGTATGGGCATTTCGCCAGTATATTCGCCAAGTGTGTGCTACAATATTTCACAGTCACATTGAGGTATAACTTTGTGCGTTTGTGCGGTAGGGTGATATTCACTAAGCAACCGTAAGCTGAATTCTTTTTGTAAATTTATTAACACGATAACTGACTTAAGTAATATAACTACGTTTAGAGGAAACATGGACAGAAGAACACACAACATCGTTGACACGGCTAGGGGCACCGCCAGCAAACGACCGCCGACTAGGAACTCAGGACACTTCGGAAGGAACAAAGCTAAACTCTGCCAGCGGGGTTGCTGGGGCAGTAGGGTGCACTCAATAAACCTCTGCTGGTAGCATGACACGATGTCTGGCGTCTAGTGTTTCGAATTGCGTGAGATCATAGAGAATGTGCTATATCGTACAAAACAAGCAACAACATTGACATTTAAGACATGAGAGATATAACAATAGGGATATTTGTGGGGGACATTTTAAATATCGGACTATAATGATTTTTGTCATTCTTCACATTTCTTTGACATCCTGTACTTACACCATTTGCGAAAGTTTGGAACTAGCGGCAGAATACATGTTTTATAGTGGTCACTACACCTTATCCATTGGAACTACGCACGAGATTATTTTGGTGAATATCAAGTCATTATCTATTCCCGGGTCCTTTAACAGTGGAAAGTGTGGAATAAACGACACAACATCCTGTTATGACATTACCAAGCCATTATTCAATACCCGAGCTACTTATTGTTTTATCACCACTATTTTTTTTGTCCATTATGGCTGCTTATTAGAAATGTGTCTTTCTCTGTTCCGTCTGTGGTAAAGACTTTACCGAAAACCACAAGCTTATACGTCACATTAACACAGTTCACAAAACCAAAACTCACACATGTCACCTGCGTGGTAATCTATACAAAAGGAAAGACAACCTACAACGACACATACAAACAGATCACCAGGCACCAATTTCATCAACACCTACAAATATGACCACTACACTCTCAAAAACACCATTCAAAAGTACAACACCACCAAACACACAAACAGCAAAAAAAAAATAGAAAATCAGTCATGAGCAAATGGTAGCAGAGGAAGCCGACGTAGTGATAGATGAGGAAGCAAAGATCTTACACAACCTCCCGACGGAGATCCAACAGAAATATAGGGACAACTGGACAGCTCTTAGGACACATCACAATATCAGCAGCTATATACCGACAAACACCTTTTGTCATCGACCAGACTCAATACAGCCAATAGACTGGACCAAGACATTAAAACCGGTATTTTGTAGTCAGACAAATAGGTTTAAGACCATCTATAGTTATCACACAATATTTAGACATAAGGAGACAGACGAAATTAAGTTTTTCCACCCCTCCTCAAACAACGCCTGTGAACTCGACGTCCACCTATTAGTAAACAACGAACAAGACTTTGACGACTTTATAGCCACAATTCAGGATAGCGACATGTTTAATTACGCCTTGCACACCAGAGCCGATACTAAGTATAGTGTAGAGACAATCCATGGCGGAGATATTTCTTTACTTGGCCAATATTTTTCCTATTTGGCAAACACATTTTCCAATTTTTATAAAATTGGACGCGATATTTCTTTACTTGATCAACATTTTTCACATTTCGCTAACAGATTTTCCTTCTTTTTATAAATTTGGTCGCTATATTTCTTTACTTGACCAATAGTTTTCCCATTTAGATAACAAATTTACCTACCTTTTATACGTTTGACACAGATATTTCTTTACTTGGCCAATAATTTTCCCATTTGGTTAAGACATTTATCCATGTTTTATAAATTTGGACGATATATTTCTTTACTTGGTCAATATTTTTCACATTTGACTAACATATTTTCTTATTTCGGTTAATGTATCTCTGAATTAGGCCATTTTTTCCTACTTTGGTTGACGTGTTTCCTTAGTTTTGTTGACATATTTCTTAACTTTGTCATCAATATGTAACATTCTCTCACCACATGACAACTATATACACCGTCAATTCTAAAAATAATTATCAACAAACAATACGTAGTTATAATATATACCTGTTTATTTACAATATTTACAGTACATTTTTACAAGAATAATAAAAAAAAGCATAATGTCTTTATACGAAATGTTTCAGCAACCTATCGGATGTTCATTGGTGATATATATATATATATATATATATATATATATATATATATATATATATATATATATATATATATATATATATATATATATATATATATAGTAGAGACAATTCCTGCGAGTAGTTTTATATATAGTAGAGACAATTCCTGCGAGTAGATATATATATATGTATATATATATATATATATATATATATATATATATATATATATATATATATATATATATATATATATATATTAGTGGATTAATAATTTATGTTAGATCTTGTAGGAATAAGACAATTTTCTATGTTAATTAGCTTATGTGTTTATGTTATTCTACTTCCTCGATAATATGTTAAACCATGATGGCATGTCAGTGTTTTTTCATGATGTTGTAACAAGAATACTGTTCGATTTGCTTAACCATTTCGTCCTTTTGGCTAAGATCAAAGTTTAGTATTACCCTATCAGTACTGCATCTGGTTGGGCCATAGGCCGAGATGATCATCAAACTTCACACCTCCTGACAGTTACATCCTCTGTTGTAACCGCCTAACCCCAATCCACATGCCCGCACCTTCAGCTACCCCACCCCTGCTCCCCCACCCATACGTCGGATTACCCCGTAAACACACACACACACACACACACACACACACACACACACACACACACACACACACACACACAATAGACAGGGACGGAATAATTTACCTTTTATTTCATAAAGTTTAATTTTTTTAACACCCGAAACCGGAAGTAGTTGAGTACCAAAAACCCGCGAAATTTAAAAAAGTAAGTCAAATGAGATCCGCTTTGTGGCGGTAGTGAATGTGACTGATCATACCAAATCGCGCAGTAAATGTTGGTCCACAATAGATGCATGTGAAAACATGGTTATTTACACCATCACGCAGCATCTGATGTCTCACACGCTCGGTGTGTGACCTGTCTGTAATCATTTTCTTGTTTGCCTTTATTCCATTTCTGATATTTGTCTTCCATGCAACGCGATAAGTGGCAATATGCTCCCAAAGTGCAATATAAACGCCTGTATCAGTTATGTCACGCTTATACACGTCTTTGTACAATGGTAGAGGCCAACCCAGAGATCTTTTCCTCATATTGAATTTACCAAAAAAAAATTTCCTTTTGGCCTTTTACTGTCGCCATCCTCCTAATGTGTACTATCCATCTAAGCCTATGAAGACTAAGCATGGAACAAACCATGACACAGCCCAATGTTTCCAATACTTCAGTATTTGTGATTGTGTCTTGCCACTTAATACCAAGTATTCTTCGCAAGCTTCACTGTCCTAAATAATAGTACTAAGGACACAGGCTTGACAGACAAGGACTTTTGGTTTGGCAGTAAGCTTCCTGTTCTCCCAGACTCTTTTTGTTATCCTGTTCATTGTTGTTGTTGCCTTACCAATCCTGATGTTGATTTCATATTCTAGGGATAATTTATTGTTTACCTCTGATCCTGGATATGTAAAATGGTCTACAATCTCCAGCTCTGTGGCGTCAATAAAGATTGATGGTACCCCATTTGCACCTTGTGTCATAATCTGTATCTTCTTTTTTCTAATTAAACCAAATTCATAACAAGCATTGGAGATTGCAGTTAAAAGACGTAATTCTTCCTGTGATCAGTGCCCTCTTGATTTTGGTCTTGACTTTCAATCTCTGAGCATTGGAGGCCGCCATCTGAGCGTGAGTGAATGTATATACCACCAGCCTGATCACGAAAGGCATATTTTAGTAGAAGTGAAAAGTATATTCCAAAGAGGGTAGGAGCTAGTACACAAACATGCTTAACTCCACTCTTGATTTCAAACTCTTCTGAAGTTGCACCATCAAACTTGATTATACCCTTCATGCCTGTGTGGGATGATTCCACAATGGACAGAAGAGTTGGCGGGCAGCCAATCTTCTTTAGCGCCTTTCAAAGACCATCTCGACTGACCAAATCAAATGCCTTTATGAGGTCGACGAAGGCAATTTACTGCCTGGCTGTCTTTTGCACATCCTTCCTACCTTGCTTCAGCTCACTAAGAGTGTTTCGTGTTGTTCTTTCCATGTTTGTTTTTGTTTGTTAAGAGAGCTAGCTTCTTTCTGCCGGCTTGGTGGCTTAGAGGTTATGACTTTTCTCCGTAATCTCGTTTACTCTCGTCGGTAACGTGATGACGGTGAGAATCAGCAGTGGTTCGAATCGCATCGGTAACTTACGGTATGTGAGCCGGCCGCTCAGAAAGCAATGGCAAACTACTGAGCGTAATCTTGCCAAGAAATCAACATACAGCTGAAAGATGCTGGTGTTGACAGCGATGTCCTGTAAAGGATATGCGAAAAAAAAAGCTTCTTTCTATCAATCAAGGGCTGCAGTGTCTGGCTGTTTGCCACAAACCAGTCCTGCCTCTTATCCACGGTGCCGTAACCCCCTGTTGTTTTATAAAGAGTTACCTTAAGTATAACCTTTTTCATTTGCTGTACAATTTTCTGATGTGTCAGTGAGAGCGCCTTTAAGTTGAAGTTGTAACTCAAAACACACATCAGTATCTTTGGAATTGACAATATTAATCCTGAGGATAGATTTGTGTTTAGCAGTGTAGATTCTCTTTGGTCTGAATCTAACCCTTGCAACAACAAAAGAATGATAAATATCACAGTCAGCACTGTGGTAACTTCGAGTTAGTGATGTTTGATTCGAATGTTGTCTCTGCGTGATGAAGTCCAGCTGATGCCAGTGATCGGATCTTGGGTGTTTCCATGTGACTTTATGTCATTCTTCTTTTTCTTTTTTTAAGGTGTTTGTTATGCATAGGCCGTTTCTGGTGCCTTGCTCCTGAGACTTTGCTCATTGTCATTCATGCGACCGATGTTGTATTTTCCCAAGCATGCTGACCAAGAACTCGAGTCCTTGCCTATACGAGCATTAAAATCACCGAGCATATACATGTAGTCAGATTGTAGTATTGCCTATATCACAAAGTCTAACTCCTCAGACAATGAATCCTTCATATCGTCAGAGAAAGCGAGTGTCTAAGCATATGCAGTGATAATGGTGGCAAAAGCACAAGAGGTTGCCAAGCGCAGAGATCATAGTCTTTCATTACCTCCAACTGGAAGTTCAATCATTCCCAATAGTGAATTCTTCACTGCAAAGCCCACCTCATGTTGTTTTTTTTCTTCTGCCCTTTACTTTTCCAAACAGTTGAGTTAAGTTGGGTTGAGTTAAGAACCGACATCACTGCACTCAGAACATTCCCATACGTGCTCCGTCCCCTCGTTCAACAGCCAGCAAAGAGTCACACTACTAATCGTTCCCACCGCTATCTGATTAAAAGTTCTCCTGGTCTTCTCTCTCAGTTTTGAGATTCTTCCAGAACCCCTGCCGATCCCCCGCAATCTCATTCTTTCCACATATGGGTTCTCAATCTGTTCCTCCGCCTTCTCCACCTGGTCCCACAATCGCACGACCACCTCCCCCCTTCCAAACAAAAAGCTGTAATTGCTTTTCCTGAGTAACACTTCCTCGGAGAGGCGAGTCTCCTGCAGGCCCTCAATATCACTGTTAAGACGCTTGAGTTCGGCATCAATCACAGACGTTTTTCACATGTCGTCAATATTCGTCAGATCAGTGGAAAGTCACAGACACGTGGTTCTTATGTTCCAGTTTGCAAGCCGTAGCTTGAGCTTTCTATTTTTATGTTTAGTGCCTGTGCATTTGTTTTACAGCATCGGATATTGTCCTAGTCCCAAACAACCATTGAAGCAGGCAGACTGGGGCAGATCAGTACCAATTTGGCAAGGGAATACCAGCTTGAGGCGGGTGGTAGCTGATCGGTGACACTGGTCGGTGTCTCCCACCTTCAGAGGCAACCCGTGGCGCCCCTGTCTACTCTAAATGACAAGAACTTATAACCTGTAACTGCTGCCTCTTGCTTTGTTTCCGATACCAATTAAGACCAGGGCTGAATTTTTACATCACAATAACACAAAACCTGTGCTGAATTGTAGATACTATGTGTTGCCAATGCAGCATGATCCCTCCCTAGACCTGCCTAGTTTATTCCAGAGGAAAGGTAACACCAATACATCTGGAACAAGACAAGCTGCAGAAGCTGCCGGATCAGCAAAGCAATGCTCTGACTGTCCGCCTGTCGGAGCTTAGATTCTAGACCAGTTGCTGGTCAAGGCTTATGGCCTTGTCTACCCTACCATGGTATTTAGTCATTAGGCTGCATTTCCTCGCAATCAGGATACGGCTTGTACCCTCCCAACTGCATTCATCCGCTCGAAGCGGTACAATGTGGGCTGTCGGGTTTGGTGAGCACCTCCCAACATTCAGCGCTAACAGAAAGCAGGTATTACCGTAGACTATCATACGGTAGCTCAGTAATTTCTGAGACATGACATTCATTTTGCTTGATAACACTGCCCATATTTCATGCGTAAATATGGCACCTATATTACAGCCGAGAGAACCATAGAGTTGGTGGTGAGGGGGTCGGGAGAGAGGGGAATGATAGGAACTCTAGTAGATCAAGATCATTCATTGTTGCTCCACACTCACTCAGTTTGCATCTATCATACATGTTTACCTCTAATGTCTACTAACTTCCGCTTGAAGGGATGTGAAAATAAGAATAGATTTTAACAAATTGTTTGCCTAAATGTAATTAGAAATTCATTGTGTATGACATATATTGTATTTCAACTCACTGCGTGCCATTGAATATCGTTCTGCTTGCCACGCTTGATACATGCGCCGTAGGTTACCCACGCCTGGTGTAGAAACTTGCCTCCCAGTCAACTACCGAAGTACCATCTCAACGGGGACTACATTGCAAAGTACCCCTTCCCCTCTCCAATCTCAGGAAGCAGCTGGATATGCAGGGCTGATGGCGGATCTTCACATTTACAGACAGGCATATTGGAATGTAATCAGGAGATGGTTTAGCACATGCTAGGCTAGGCTAGGATTAAGCCATAATAGGTAATGTCTTTTTCCACAAGCATAATTTTTGTTTTTCCACAAGCATCATGAACATACGCTCTCCGTGAGAAGTTGTCATGCTGCATTCCTCGAGCTACCAATGGTTAACAAGAATAAGGAGAACTGCAGTAAAGCTTAAAAAGGCAATGAATGAATCACCAATGCACGAGAAGTATAGTGTGAGCTTTACTAGAACACTATTACAAGAAACAAAATAGACGTTGGGGTAAAAGCCATCGTCAGCGGAGAACAAACAAACAGAAACCGACACCCAACTACATGAAAAATATAAAGGTTGCTTACCTGTATCCTTGTTTGGCTGAATATGTCTGAGCGACCGACGTTTTTGATGACTATCAGTGGATGGAATGAACAGGGTGTGTGGTTCAAGCGGGTCATTGGACCAAAGGTCAATAACGTCAGAAGCTCAGGGATTGGCATAGCCACCCGGTAGTAGAATACTCGATGGGGGGATGTGGAGACGCCCATGTGAGCGAAAGGTAAAATAGGGATTAGTGCTCTGTGGCGAAGGTGTCCCTGACGCAGTTCGCATTTCTCTACTGCTCGAGCTACCAAAGGCGTGAGTTCGTTTCCCGACTCTGCCATTCGGTTTACGAGTCTTATTTTTTCGGAGATGAGGGGTCGTCGCTGGAGCTATAGAACTCGCCCTATGTGCGACACTTTCGGTAGGCGGGAAGAAGATCGACCCATATGGGATAGAACTCAGTGCAATGAAGCCGGTCATCCTGCCTTTAACCCCGTCATTGTGACCAGACTCCAATCCAATACCCAGAAATCAGACCCATATGTTTTCTGTAGTGCTTTATCAGTTATCCAGGGGTCTGCTGGACACTTCCCGGTATTTTCTCGTTCAGAAAACAATGGCAAACTACAGAACATAAGATTGTCTACTGTACCATGAACAGCTAATAAAGGTTGGGGTGGATTGTAACGTCTGTAAAGAAGTTAAGTTACTTGCATATCCTTTACAGGAGGTGGCAGTCAACCCCAGCGTTTTTTGGCTGTTTGTGATTTCTTAGTAAGTTTACGTTAGTAGTTCGCCATTGTTTTCTGAACGACCACACTAATACCCTTGTGTGGAAATAAACGCAAGGTGGTTTGTTTCCAAATCGCCCGCAGCTGTGTTTCGAACGTGGAATGCGGGATTATGAATTGCATTCGCAATGCCTTTGCCACAGAGCCGGTTACTGTTAAGAAAAAAAGAAAACAAAAAGACATGAAATATTTATTTAAAACCGCCGGGCACAATATCTCTGACGTCAGTGACACATAGCGATCAGAACACCATTTTATTATCTCAAGTGAAGGTACAACATATGCTGATGGGGGAAAACACCAACGCAATAGTTCGCCCGTCACACCACCTCGACCATCACTAAATTCACTACACCACGAACACACATGCTACTGTCAGTAATTGTTCGAACTTTATGAATTTGTAATTAGTACACACTGTGACAACTGAACAGACTTGTGGAAAGAGAGATAGAGGGAGACAATGAGAGAAAATTCTTGACAGTCGTGTTTCGTGGCACGGAAGGGTGTCAGCGCACAAACTGATACATTACAATGGAAATCATAAGATATGGAGAAGTATGATCTTCCTCTCCAGTCGGCAAGGCACTTGAGGATGATGATGTTTTCAGTAGAATGGTATATTACAGTATATATGATGTCCAAAGGCCAAGGAATCGTTAAGGTGTGCAGCGACTGATTCTTTTTTTTTTCCTTTATCTGAGAAGATTAGTTTTCAACTACCTTGGACTCGGAGAGTATACAAACATTGAGCAAACAATGAACGTTGTAGTTACAACACGCATTGCCCTCTTTGGACAACAATCACCTTCAAATTAATATCCGAATTGTGTCTGACTCGGTCATGTGATTATTAGCTGAGCCAGGCAATGGGCACTAATATATCGTCTCTTCTGAGGTTGAACGGCGTAGGGGTAACGGTAGACTGGAATGAAAGTTAACATATTGGAGGACATTATTGTTTCCGTGGCAACATAGGGGTGTGTGACATGAATCACTACACATGAACATCCGGGCCTGTAAACTTAAATGCTATAGAAAGGTTCTTAAAATAATGTGGACCAAGAAGAAGACAATTATTGATATTCGTCTGGACCTGAACATGTAAGAAAACTGGCTCATAAGCAATGCAGGAATTACGTATAAGCTACACAAGCTATAGCTTGGGGCCCCCAAGAAAGTGGGGGCCCCAAAAAATATTGTCCGAGTGAGCAATTTGTCACTGACATAGAGTATCTGGACTTATAAAGGGCCCCATATTTCAAATAGCTTAGGGCCTTATCAAGTCTAAATCCGGCCCTGCTCATAAGTAGTGTCATATCTCGGAAAACTGAAATACTTTAGACATTTTAAATGTCACAGTGGATTGGACAGAAGAGTGGTAGAAGGCGTCGTTCCTACAGAAATGTCGCAGTGGATTGAACAGAAGAGTGGTGGAAGGCGTCGTTCCTACAGAAATGTCACAGTGGATTGGACAGAAGAGTGGTGGAAGGCGTCGTTCCTACAGAAATGTCACAGTGGATTGGACAGAAGAGTGGTAGAAGGCGTGGTTCCTACAGAAATGTCACAGTGGGTTGAACAGAAGAGTGGTGGAAGGCGTCGTTCCTACAGAAATTTCACAGTGGATTGGACAGAAGAGTGGTGGAAGGCGTCGTTCCTACAGAAATGTCACAGTGGATTGGACAGAAGAGTGGTAGAAGGCGTCGTTCCTACAGAAATGTCGCAGTGGATTGGACAGAAGAGTGGTAGAAGGCGTGGTTCCTACAGAAATGTCGCAGTGGATTGGACAGAAGAGTGGTAGAAGGCGTGGTTCCTACAGAAATGTCGCAGTGGATTGAACAGAAGAGTGGTAGAAGGCGTGGTTCCTACAGAAATGTCGCAGTGGATTGAACAGAAGAGTGGTGGAAGGCGTGGTTCCTACAGAAATGTCGCAGTGGATTGAACAGAAGAGTGGTGGAAGGCGTGGTTCCTACAGAAATGTCGCAGTGGATTGAACAGAAGAGTGGTGGAAGGCGTGGTTCCTACAGAAATGTCGCAGTGGATTGAACAGAAGAGTGGTGGAAGGCGTGGTTCCTACAGAAATGTCGCAGTGGATTGAACAGAAGAGTGGTAGAAGGCGTGGTTCCTACAGAAATGTCGCAGTGGATTGAACAGAAGAGTGGTGGAAGGCGTGGTTCCTACAGAAATGTCGCAGTGGATTGAACAGAAGAGTGGTGGAAGGCGTGGTTCCTACAGAAATGTCGCAGTGGATTGAACAGAAGAGTGGTGGAAGGCGTGGTTCCTACAGAAATGTCGCAGTGGATTGAACAGAAGAGTGGTAGAAGGCGTGGTTCCTACAGAAATGTCGCAGTGGATTGAACAGAAGAGTGGTAGAAGGCGTGGTTCCTACAGAAATGTCGCAGTGGATTGAACAGAAGAGTGGTGGAAGGCGTGGTTCCTACAGAAATGTCGCAGTGGATTGAACAGAAGAGTGGTGGAAGGCGTGGTTCCTACAGAAATGTCGCAGTGGATTGAACAGAAGAGTGGTGGAAGGCGTCGTTCCTACAGAAATGTCGCAGTGGATTGAACAGAAGAGTGGTGGAAGGCGTCGTTCCTACAGAAATGTCGCAGTGGATTGAACAGAAGAGTGGTGGAAGGCGTCGTTCCTACAGAAATGTCACAGTGGATTGGACAGAAGAGTGGTGGAAGGCGTCGTTCCTACAGAAATGTCACAGTGGATTGGACAGAAGAGTGGTAGAAGGCGTGGTTCCTACAGAAATGTCACAGTGGGTTGAACAGAAGAGTGGTGGAAGGCGTCGTTCCTACAGAAATGTCACAGTGGATTGGACAGAAGAGTGGTGGAAGGCGTCGTTCCTACAGAAATGTCGCAGTGGATTGGACAGAAGAGTGGTAGAAGGCGTCGTTCCTACAGAAATGTCGCAGTGGATTGGACAGAAGAGTGGTAGAAGGCGTGGTTCCTACAGAAATGTCGCAGTGGATTGGACAGAAGAGTGGTAGAAGGCGTGGTTCCTACAGAAATGTCGCAGTGGATTGAACAGAAGAGTGGTAGAAGGCGTGGTTCCTACAGAAATGTCGCAGTGGATTGAACAGAAGAGTGGTGGAAGGCGTGGTTCCTACAGAAATGTCGCAGTGGATTGAACAGAAGAGTGGTGGAAGGCGTGGTTCCTACAGAAATGTCGCAGTGGATTGAACAGAAGAGTGGTGGAAGGCGTGGTTCCTACAGAAATGTCGCAGTGGATTGAACAGAAGAGTGGTGGAAGGCGTGGTTCCTACAGAAATGTCGCAGTGGATTGAACAGAAGAGTGGTAGAAGGCGTGGTTCCTACAGAAATGTCGCAGTGGATTGAACAGAAGAGTGGTGGAAGGCGTGGTTCCTACAGAAATGTCGCAGTGGATTGAACAGAAGAGTGGTGGAAGGCGTGGTTCCTACAGAAATGTCGCAGTGGATTGAACAGAAGAGTGGTAGAAGGCGTGGTTCCTACAGAAATGTCGCAGTGGATTGAACAGAAGAGTGGTGGAAGGCGTGGTTCCTACAGAAATGTCGCAGTGGATTGAACAGAAGAGTGGTAGAAGGCGTGGTTCCTACAGAAATGTCGCAGTGGATTGAACAGAAGAGTGGTGGAAGGCGTGGTTCCTACAGAAATGTCGCAGTGGATTGAACAGAAGAGTGGTGGAAGGCGTGGTTCCTACAGAAATGTCGCAGTGGATTGAACAGAAGAGTGGTAGAAGGCGTGGTTCCTACAGAAATGTCGCAGTGGATTGAACAGAAGAGTGGTGGAAGGCGTGGTTCCTACAGAAATGTCGCAGTGGATTGAACAGAAGAGTGGTAGAAGGCGTGGTTCCTACAGAAATGTCGCAGTGGATTGAACAGAAGAGTGGTGGAAGGCGTGGTTCCTACAGAAATGTCGCAGTGGATTGAACAGAAGAGTGGTGGAAGGCGTGGTTCCTACAGAAATGTCGCAGTGGATTGAACAGAAGAGTGGTAGAAGGCGTGGTTCCTACAGAAATGTCGCAGTGGATTGAACAGAAGAGTGGTGGAAGGCGTGGTTCCTACAGAAATGTCGCAGTGGATTGAACAGAAGAGTGGTGGAAGGCGTCGTTCCTACAGAAATGTCGCAGTGGATTGAACAGAAGAGTGGTAGAAGGCGTGGTTCCTACAGAAATGTCACAGTGGATTGAACAGAAGAGTGGTAGAAGGCGTCGTTCCTACAGAAATGTCGCAGTGGATTGGACAGAAGAGTGGTGGAAGGCGTCGTTCCTACAGAAATGTCACAGTGGATTGGACAGAAGAGTGGTGGAAGGCGTCGTTCCTACAGAAATAGCACAGTGGATTGGACAGAAGAGTGGTGGAAGGCGTCGTTCCTACAGAAATGGCAGGAGTAAACAATAACGAAGACGGATACATAGCACTGCAGACATTGTGGACATGATGGTGCAAGAGGCAGACAAACTGGCAAGAGGTCGAGACACTTTTTGACGGGTCATATTTTGTAGCGACCTTCGGTAAAGGAACTGCTACATGATGATGATGATGATGATGATGATGATGATGATGATGATGATGATGATGATGATGATGATGATGATGATGTTAGTTAGTTAGTCAGTCACGGTTCCAACTTCACGGCAACGGGTCGTCCCCATATTGCTCCGTTCCTGTGCCAGTGAATATCACACAAAATGCTCCTCACTGCCCTATGTGAACAATGGAATAGACAGGAGTATCGGCAAGCCAACAGCCCGCAAAGGTACACTGTGCATAATGCCGCCGCCAGATTGCCAACGCCGGTCTCTCTGGCTGTGGGGTTACAACACTTTCTCTCTGTAATCCCGTTTATCATGCAGAGTCTCGTAGCGGAGCGAGAGCTGAGGCGGTTCGACCCCCGCTCGTGACTTGCGGGATACTGAGCCGGCCGCTCAGAAAGCAATGGCAAACTACTGAGCGTAATCTTGCCAAGAGATCAACATACAGCTGAAAGATGCTGGTGTTGACAGCTAAGTCCTGTAAAGGATATGCTAAAAAAAAAAAAAAAAGATTGCCAACACTAAAGTCCTCCACGAAAAATGCAGTTCATCGTCGATGATGATGATGATGATGATGATGATGATGATGATGATGATGATGATGATGATGATGATGATGATGATGATGATGATGATGATGATATGACGACGACGACGATGTAGTGTCTAATGTCACACACAACAGTGCCAAACACCGATGAGCAAGCAGAACTATGAGATGACCATCTGTGGCACTTGGTGATTTGAGCTCTGCACGCCTGCTGCTGGACTAAGCCAGTGGCGGTCAGACAACGGTTGCACTGTTCTTCTCGAGAACTTTCTGGAAAGATGACTGATGTCAGCTGATAAACCGAATTAGAGCAAATAAACATCGCAACTGAAGCTGTGCTAGGGGAAGCCTACAGTGTTGTGCTTGGGTTCAAAGCAGTCCTTCATTTCTTTGCTTCTGTATTTGTCCTGACTTTTTATCTTTCTGCCTTTCTCGCATTCCGTTTTGTTTATCTGCCGTATTAATTTAACGTATCTATTAATGTATTCTCTCGCATCTTTCTTTCTTTCTTTCTTTCTTTCTTTTTTTCTTTCTGTCTTTAACACATTCATTTCTCTTTCTCTATTCCATTCAATAAACGTTCTCATTCATGTTTCTTTGAATTCTCTCTCTCTCTCTCTCTCTCTCTCTCTCTCTCTCTCTCTCTCTCTCTATCTCTCTCTCTCTCTCTCTCTCTCTCTCTCCTTCCCTCTCTCTCTCTCTCCTTCCCTCTCTCTCTCTGTCTCTCTCTCTTTCTCCCTCCCTTTCTTTCCCTATCTCTCTCTCTCTCTCTCTCTCTCTCTCTCTCTCTCTTTAACATCACTCATTTGTTTTCGTTCTCTTTATTCATGAAATATGTTTAATCTTCTGTTTGCTCATATCTGTCTGTCTGTCTGTCTGTCTGTCTGTCTGTCTGTCTGTCTGTCTGTCTGTCTATCTGTCTGTCTGTCTGTCTTTACTCACTCGTGTTTTTATTTTCACTATGTATTCTTGCAGTGTTTGCGCGCTTCCTCTTGCTGGAATATTTCTTTCTCTCACTTATTTCGTGCAATTTCCTTCTTAGGTTGTCTCGATTAACATAGGTCACCATCACACTGCCTGCCAGCTGGCGTAGACGTCCATGTCTCTCCACAGAACTCGGTCCCTGGTGTTGTGAAACAACTATGCTGATGTTCTCAGATACAGCCGTGTCCTGTCGTCACGATGTCGTCTGCTAACTGCTGCAGGCCCTCTTCATTCTCTGCAATCAATATTATGTTATTTGGGTATCTTTTATTACTGATGCAATGTCCTCACAAGCTGATTTCTCTCATATATTCTACATTTCTCAAAATACATTCACCATATAAGAACAACACAAGGTCTGGAGACATTATGCAGCTCTATCGCGCATCTCCCTTGGAGCAGTGGGAGGTTCCTCTCTCCCTGGCTCAACACCAGTAATCTCCCTTGGTAGGCTGGTATGTTTTTGTTTTTTTTATTTTTACGTTCGCTCGCTTTAAACTCAAGCGTAGTCCATACATGCGCTACTACTTCTAGTGGCACTGGACTGATGTTTTCGTGTGAATTAACTTTCCTTTTATCAGTGTCCCTCACCATCAGGCGAAACCACTCCGACTTCAGATGTACTTGTAATTTAGGTCCCCAAGTCAAGGACGAGACGTCAACATTTTGGTTCAACTGATCGGTGTAGGTATACCGGATGTTTAAGAATGAAAGCTCTTATTCATTACCTCCTGTTGGCTGGTACTGACCTTCGACCTTGATGAAGAAGAACATTTCACAGACTAGCCAGGGCGAGAATACGAGTCTCACAGTAGATCATAAACACCCCGTTGTAGTACTTTACTGTAACAGGTTAGCAAAGTTGTAGCGAACAGTACTGATATAATTAAAATAGGAATCTGTTACAAGTACAACATTTAAATTGTAGCAAACAGTACTGAGACAGTTAACAAGAGGAATATGTTACAGGCGCAACATTCATATTATAGCGAACAGTACTGATACAGTTTTAAACAAAGGGACATGTTGCAAGTACAATATTTAAGTTGTATCAAACAGTACTAATACTGTTAAAAAGAGGAATCTGTTAGAAGTACAACATTCGAGTTGTATCAAACAGAACTGATACAGTTAAAAAGAGACTCTGTCAATTGGTGCATAGAAGATCAAGAGAGATACCCCACACGTTGTCAACCCTTTGCCACTGCCACCCTTTAATAAAGTACACAAGAGTGAGACTGATTACACCCTGAAAGCAAGACTGTCTGCACACATACAAGTGCTCTACAGAACAGAGAAGACAGAACGAAGTGGCATGGCAGATCATTGTGTTTCGTGCACACGGTGATGCAAACCTCGCTGGCAACAACGATAGTGTGCAGAGAGACGGATACCATCAAGGGAAAGATAGGTCATCGAATGGATGGAAGTGAGCAGCCTGGGTTCGTTTGATGTGAGCCGAAGTGAAACTCACTGGAGAAAGGAAATTCCTGGACGGAATTTGACGAAACAAAAAAACACAGCCAAGATGAATCAATGGAACAAGAATAGCTAGGACAGACACGAAGTCATAGATCACCGGAAGTGTTCATGCTGAAATAAACATGGCGTGACGCACACACGCACACACACTACACTATGTGTGTGTGTGTGTGTGTGTGTGTGTGTGTGTGTGTGTGTGTGTCAGAGCGCTTATAGTAGGCGCGTTGGTGTAGCAGTTAGTACCTTACCTTGACAATGTCATGGGCGCAGTCGAGAGAGGGTTCAATATCAGCTCTTGTCGTTCGCTACGGGAGAGAAAGACTGACCACCTATCTCTCCGTGCATTCAGACCCACAAAATGTAATTGTCCTAACACTTCACCTACTCACAGCAACTTCCTGCTAAGGTACTTTTTTTTAAGTCAGAAAACCTATAGGTACAAAGCTCGAGCAGAATAAGAATCCATGGGACTGGTTTGTGTGCAGTGATGTTGCTGTAATGTAAGAGTAGCTGTGGACCTGCTAATGTATCTAGCACTGAATCATACTTGCTAGCTCTCTGAGATTGTGGTGTCATTAGAAGGTGTGTTGTTCAAATCAGGTGTCTGTTGAATTATCACATTTCCCGTCACTATATGTGTCCACAACGTATGTTCATCCTTTTTGTCTCAGTTGGGGAAGAGAAAGGCAGGACATATTAACCCAGTATTGTAATGAATGGAATGATGCTGAAATGTTGTATAGGACCTGTTTTGTTGTATAGCAGTGAATCGTGGAACATGAATGAACAAATTAGGAAGGGCTTGGAAGCCACAGAGATGTGGTTCATGAGGCGAATGTTGCGAGTGATTTCGACTGTTAGAGTCACTAACAACTATTACCTAGAAGAGGCTAATGAAAGCAGAACAGTAAACGTAATTATAAGAAAGAGACTTTCTTTGGTCATATAATGATAAGAGAATCGTTGGAAAACATAGTGACGTCTGGAAAGGGCAGTGGGAAAAGAGGCAGAAACAGATAGCGAGAAAAGATGCTGGATAGACTGAGACCGTGGCATGGAGGAATATCATCAGTAGAGTTGATCCAAAACACCAAGAACCGTAGTCTTTTGCGTCGACGTTCATGTCTGTGAAGAGATACATGAAAACCTACGCAAGTTGGCATGGCACATGATGATGATGATGAGTCTTACAATGTCAAGGCCTAGTATGTGCAAGTCTATTATTTCATACTCGAAAGTTGGGTCTTAGTCAGATATGACTGAGCTACCGTATGACAGTAGACGGTACTACCTGCATTCTGTTAGCGCCGAATGTTGGGCGAGGCTCACCAAACCGACACTCCACATTGTGCTAACGGCTTCGAGGAGCACAATTGGGAGGGTGCAAGCCTTACCCTAGTGTAAACAAATGCAACCTAAAGAATAAATGTCATGGTAGGGCAGACCAGGCCCTAAGCTTTGGTCCTTGGTCGGCAGCTGGTCTTTGATTATCCAAGCTCCGACAACCTTTGGAACAATGCTTTTCTGACCGGCAGCTCATGCAGCTTGTCTTGTTCCAGGTGTATTAGTGTTACCTTTCCTCTGGAGTAGACTAGACAGGCCGAGCGAGGGATCGTGTTGCATGGGCAACACATGGTCTCTAAATTCAGCCTAGGCTTTTTGCTATGGAGAGGTATAACTCTATTTTACAAACTTGCGTCTACCAAGACGGCCAAGTACCAGTCGGTATTTCACGCTAATTCCAACTAAAGGGTTTTGGTGATTTGTATATCCTTCTGATCGACATCCAGGCTTCAGTCTCACTGTTAGTGAACTCCTTGTTTTTGTTACTCTAACATTTAACATCAAATATTGTAAAACCTGGCAACAAGGACTGGATTCGATCACCTCATCTCCTAATACCATTCATTGCCTTAGTACACGCGAAGGTATATAATTCACATCCCTGTGGTTTAATCCAGCACATGATTGACGTCGCCTCCTAACATCCCCTTCCCACCAAAGTCCTAGCCTATAAATCTGGAGAGAAAAAAACAGTTCTGACGGTTAGTTAAAGGTGCATATTTTCGCCAACACCCTGTTTAAAACTACACAGAACCCTATTTGTTTGCATGATGCACCCCGTCCATGGCTCTCCGATGGTTATCTAGCTAACCTTTTATTTATCCTGCAACATTCCGGAGCGCGCTATCTGGAGCCTTCTGGCACCATTCCCTTTCTCAAGACAGCTGCATTTCATTTCCTGATAAATAAACGTGAGCGGTATTGTGGTGTAGTGGTTGTGCAATGGCTTAAAGCTACGGATGTCTACGGTTCGGTTTGCAACCCCACCACAAAGCAACCCCCCTCCCCCACTCTTTTACGTGTTGCGCTCATGATGATTCTGTAAACGTTCTTCTTTGTTTCTCTTTGAAGAAGAAAACGAGAGGCGAAATGTGTAAGCTTTTCAAGAACAGGATAGACCACACGTTGAGAAAATCCCCCTGTTTTGCCTATCCTATTTACAGGACATCGCTGTCAACGCCACCATTTTACTGCTGTTGTTGGTGTCTTAGCAAGTTTACGTTCAGTAGTTTGCAAATTGCTTTCTGAAAGACCGGCTCCCATACCAACACGTTAAAATCCAGCGCGACGCTGTCTGCTGCCAAATCGGTGGCAGCTGTGTTTCGAACGCCTTCACGAATTGCGCCCGCAAGTCCTTAGCCACGGAGACCGGCTGGGACAACCCTAGAATAGTCTAATTCCTTAGTCCGGAATCCTCAGGACAATAGAAATAGAGAAAAGCCTAAAAAACTCCCGGAAAAGAGAAGTAGAAATAGAAATTAACATTGTGATGATGATGATGATGATGATGATGATGATGATGATGATGATGATGATGATGATGATGATGATGATGATGATGATGATGATGATATTGATGATATTGATGATGATGATGATGATGATGATGATGATGATGATGATGATGATGATGATGATGATGATGATGATGATGATGATGATGATGATGATGATGATGATGATATGGACAGATCTGCTTGGAATAGAAAAGTTCGGAGGTCTTGACGTGAGTTGGTTGAAGACCTGTGCCCCAGTGGGGAATAGAGAACAAAAGAGGAAGAAGACGATAAGACCACAATCACAACTGATAGTGAGCGTTGCGGCTAAAGCCTTCGTCAGCACACAAACAACAAACAGGCACTGCTACAACAACGTAACAAAAATGCAGCAGTTGCTTGCCCTTTGTTGATCCGCCATTCGAGCAATCAAGCCGTGTAACATTCAGCGGGCGCGCAGTGCAAACTGTATATATTGTTATGTAGCTGCATCACTGAGATTGTTGTTACTCAGCTGAGGATGGCTCTAGCCCCAACCTCCATTTTGTCACTTATGATTGTAGTCTTGTGAGACTTACCAATTCCGCTACTCGTTTCTCGTGGAGTTACTCATTGTATTTGTACAGCTTTAGAGCAGTTCTGCCAGTTTCCTTTCTCTTACAAAGAGAATGTGTGTCACGCAGCAATCAGACGTAAAGGAACTCTGTTCACGTCATGAGACTTTTGGACATAATGCAAAAACCATATTTTACACCGACCGATCATCGAAGGGCGATGTGATCAATGTCACCACGACCGCCTTTACTTCCCATAACAATTCACGGTGCCCATTTTTTGACTAGGTTGACTCGGGAGCCCGTGTAAGTGCGGAAGAAACCTGCTACCTCGAAGGTACGAGTATAATGCTTTCACAAATGTTTTCCCCCGTATAAACATCCATAATTGAGTAACCAACTGAGGGGAAAATGATGAGGTTTTACATATAACCTTATCATTATGTACATCCAACAAAAAATATTTGTTCTTGAAATTTTACAGCAGATCTCAATGTTTATTTATATGTGGTATATAATTTACGGGCTAAAGGTGAAGTGTATATTATAAAATGTATTACATCTTCACATGGAAACATCAGTGTTCAATTATGAATATTCTCCTGGTGCATGGGAATTTCCTTATGAGAAGCACGTCACATAGTGGAACAGAAGAGTTCAGAAGTGACATCTTTAATTACTGTAAAACAAGTTTGTTAGCGTGAATTCAATACATTTTCGCTAAACATCAAAGACATTTCGCCGCTTTGCATAATTTCAGTTGTCTTTGGACCTATCAAAGACATATTCCTTGGGTGAGAGTAAATATAAGACGGCAGGAAAAATGATGCAACGTGAATGTGGGCAAACATTTGTGAACGCACTATAATTGGAAAACAAAGTCTCCAGGCCGGCAGCCGAACTTCCTATCCACTGTACCGCGGCAGCTCTGATACCGAGTGGTAGTAAAGTAAGTCAAGGACCCTCTCACACGCCTTAATACGCATTGGACATATGGTGCTAGACTCATATTGATACAGACCAATCGGCACTCGGTGAGTGATGTGGTCAGTGTAACGCCGGCCGCCTTTTCTTCCCATGACACCTTCTGGTATCCATTTTAGCGTAAGTGAACATGGTGGCCCAGGTAAACTTTTTGGTTTAAATCCGTCCCTATGTGGATTCGAATCCATGACCACCGGCAGTCAGACAAGTGTGCTAGCCACTACACCACCGCGGCTCTCACACCTGGTCACAAAGACATGCTCCGAAGTACGGACCTGCTAGGGGTCCGTGGTGTGAGAGGGTCATATTATGGTAGAGGCCTGAGAGCACGAGGGATAAGTGGTCAGTCTTGTCCTGGTTATACTCTTATCTACTTCAGTGATCAGTGCGTCAGACTTGTTGTTGTTAGGTTTACGTCCACTAGACAGACTCCAACCTGAGCTAATGAACTTTGTATGTTGTTGGGTTTAAATTCTCTAAACAGATTCCACATGAAATAGTGTTAAGTTTAAATTCTGTAGACACATTCCACTTGGATTAATGGACTCTTAACGTTGTTAGGTTTAAATTCTCTTCACAGATTCCATCTGTTTGGCAATTTGTAGACAGACAGACAGACAGACAGACAGACAGACAGACAGACAGACAGACAGACAGACAGACAGACAGACAGACAGACAGACAGACAGACAGACAGACAGACAGACAGACAGACAGACAGGCAGGCAGGCAGGCAGACAGACAGACAGACAGACAGACAGACAGATAGATAGATAGATAGGTAGGTAGATAGGTAGGTAGGTAGGTAGATAGATAGATAGATAAATAGTAGGTAGGTAGGTAGGTAGGTAGATAGATTGATAGATAGATAGATAGATAGATAGATAGATAGATAGATAGATAGATAGATAGATAGATAGATAGATAGATAGATAGATAGATAGATAGATAGATGGATGGATGGATGGATGGATGGATGGATGGATGGATGGATGGATAGATAGATAGATAGATAGATAGATAGATATATAGATAGATAGATAGATAGATAGATAGATAGATAGATAGATAGATAGATAGATAGATAGATAGATAGATAGATAGATAGATAGATAGATAGATAGATAGATAGATAGATAGATAGATAGATGGATGGATGGATGGATGGATGGATAGACAGACAGACAGACAGACAGATAGATAGATAGATAGATAGATAGATAGATAGATAGATAGATAGATAGATAGATAGATAGATAGATAGATAGATAGATAGATAGATAGATAGATAGATAGATAGATAGATAGATAGATAGATAGATAGATAGATAGATAGATAGATAGATAGATAGATAGATAGATAGATAGATAGATAGATAGATAGATAGATAGATAGATAGATAGATAGATAGATAGATAGATAGATAGATAGATAGATAGATAGATAGATATTTGGCAGTAGCATTTTATCATCCCCACCGCACAGAGTGGGGAGAGAATTTTATGTCAAACACACTTCTGAAATAATAATGATTGATTGATTGATTTAGGAATCGACATCACAGCATTCGGGGCATTCCCATAAGTGCTCCGTCCCCATCCTCAGCAGCCAGCGAAGAGTTCCAACACTAATAGTACCAGTGAAAATCTGATTATATGTCCGTCTCGCCTTTCCTCTGAGTGTTGAGCGTCGGCCAGATCCCCTCGTCACTCCTCGCTGTCTCATTCTTGCCAGACCATGGTAATCCATTTGCTCCTCCGAGGTGTGCACGTGCTCCCACAAGGCCGAAACCACGTCTGCCTTGTCATGTATCAATACTCCACCAAGTTTTGCAGAGCCAGCCAATCTGTCCGCCTGTTCATTTCCCAGCACACCGGCATGCCCCGGAGAAAAGATCCAGGCGATGCTTGTCACCCGTGACCTCCGAAGCGAAGCAAGCCACTCCGCACGAAGCCTGCCCGTCCCCACCCTCGTCAGCATGCTTTCTGAGTCAGTTACAATCACGATGTGTGTGTGTGTGTTGTATTCTCCATCCAGTGGAGAGCCGCAGTGACCGCCTCCACCTCTATTCTTAAGCTGGATGTTGTGGTATCATATGCCAGGCTCTCCTGCCCCAAACGTCGACCATTGGCTTTGGCTATGAACCCCCAGCCACTTTTCTCACCTCTTGACACCGAACCATCTGTGTAGATAATCACATCACCCGAGTGAGCATTGTCCTGAATTAGTTGCTGGATTTCCACTTCCGTGGCCCCTGCTGGCCACTCCCTGCACTCCCGGCTTAACATAACAACATTGGCACCTTGCCGTCTTGACAGACGATAGTTTGTGCTTTAAAAAGGCATAATAACTTTTAACTATGGCGGTAGCGAGTGTGACTGATAAGGCCAATTTGCGCTGTAAATGTCCGTTCACAGTGGGTGCATGTGAACACGTGGTCATTTCCACCATCATGCACCATCTTACGTCTCAAACGCTTGGTGTGTGACTTTTCTGCAATAATTTTCTCCTTTGACTTTATTCCATTTCTGATATTTGCCCTCCATGCAACACGTTCAGCGGCGACTTGCTCCCAATGTGCATTATCAATGCCTGTATCAATCATGTCCCGCTTACACACATCTTTGTATCGTAGTAGAGGCCGACCCTGAGATCTCTTACCCATCTGTAATTCACCAAAAAAGATATCCTTTGGTATTCTACCATCATCCATCCTCTTAAGATGTCCTATCCATCTAAGTCTACGAAGACTGAGCATGGAATAAACTGTCACACAACCTGATCTTTCCAATACTTCAGTATTTGTGATTTTGTCTTGCCACTTAATACCAAGAATTCTTCGCAGACACCGCATATGAAAGCTGTTTAAATTGTTCTCTTGGTGTGAGTAAGTTGTCCAGGTTTCACTGCCATAGAGAAGAGTACTAAGGACACAGGCTTGATAGACAAAGACTTTTGTTTTGGCAGTAAGCTTCCTGTTCTCCCAGACTCTTTTTCTTAACCTGTTCATTGTTGTTGCTGCCTTACCAATCCGGATGTTGATTTCCTGATCTAGGGATAATTTGCTATTTACCACTGATCCTAGATATGTAAAATGGTCTACTATCTCTAGTTCGGCGTCGTCAATAAAGATTGATGGTACCCCATGTGGCTTAATGTGATAATAACTCTGCACAATTCTTACTGCTCCGCTGGCACTCTGACCCACTCCTCTCCACGCCTAATGTTCTCCAAGGGGCACACCTGTCTGATCGTATCCTCCGCCTGAGCCATCCATGATTTCCCTCTTATCAGTCGCTGACCCTTAACTGCGTCCAGCGCCTCATGCAGTGGGTGGTCTGTGTCTGCAGCTACTCAGAGGTTTGCCTTCGCCTGCATCACCTTGAGCCTACCAGCAACACTCGGCAGACCAAGGATGTAACGCATACACACTACTGGGGTGTCTCTAGTGCATCCCAGAATGACCCGCATAGCTTCGTTCTGTATGCGCTCTAACTTCACCAGCTGACTCTCTGAGACAGTGAGCAGACCTAATCCATAATCAATTACTGAGAGGATCAAGTGCTGGTATAGTGTGAAAAGCATTCTCTGCTCTGTGTCCATTGCAGCTATAGTTTTAAGTGCACTGAGTCCCTTTTGAGATCTTGTCACAACCG
Organism: Cepaea hortensis; assembly: GCA_963921405.1. Classification (NCBI taxonomy): domain Eukaryota; kingdom Metazoa; phylum Mollusca; class Gastropoda; order Stylommatophora; family Helicidae; genus Cepaea; species Cepaea hortensis. The sequence continues at coordinate 54,058,077 of OY992883.1, read as the reverse complement.
TCTCCACATGGTCCTTGAAGGATAGGCTCCTGTCAAATGTGATCCCCAGATACTTCAGTTTGTTCTCTCTGCTGACATTTCTACCATCTATCGCGAGGCTTGGGACATCCGCTCTCACAATCCTGTTGTCCAGAGAGCACCACAAAACAGCCGCCTTTTCCGGGTGGATGACAGCACTCATTTCAGTGCACCAGTCAATCACTGTGTCTACTGTCGCCTGTAGCTCCTGTACCCTATCTCTCCCCTGCCTATATGCAAGAATATCATCTGCAAATGTTAGTATCCTTCAAACCCCTGGTGCTTCTAGGTGTGCAATCTTGCTCGTATACACATTAAATAGCACCGGTGAGACTGCAGATCCCTGTGGCAGTCCCGGGGTTAAAATATGTGGCTCTGAAGTCCCTGCACCCAGACGGAGAGCAACCCGACGAGAGTGCAGGACGGCTGCTATCCAGTTCACTAACCAGGGATTGACCCCCTTCTCCATCAGTGCGGTCATCAAAATATCATATCGAACTCTATTGTACGCATCCTCGAGATCAAGCGCTGCCGACATCGTTTCTTGTCTACTCTGGAACCCCTCATAAACATCAAAGGCAAAAGTGGCTGCATTTGACCAGGTATCTTTTCCTGGCCTGTAGCTCCCCGGGCCTCTTGGAAGAAGCTTCCCCCTTTCCAAAAACTCTTGCAGCTTGACAGCGACTATCTTCGTTAGAACCTTCCCAAATGTATTTTGAAGGGTGATGATCCTAAAGCCGCTAAGCTTTGACTGATCCTTGAATGGTTTTGGGAGAGGGATGAGATATCTGTGCACCCAATCCTGCGGTACTGATGCTGTCCTAATGCTCTGGTTAAAGCAGACTGTCATCTCCTCCAGGTCTGCATCGCTCAAACCCTTCATGTGGCCATACCTGACCCCATCGGGCCCTGGTGCCGTATCTTTTGCCTTTTTCAAAATGTGTTTAACATCTTCCACCCGTATGATGTCTTCATACTGCATATTCTTCGTGGTGCCAGATAACTCCTCTCTAACTGCATCCCTGGTGTCCGCATCATTATGATTTGTCTGCTCTAAAAATCTCTGGAGAAATGCCTCCCCCTTCTCTTTGTCTGTTGTCACGCGCACACTATCATCTCTATAAATTGTTCCCGCTGTCATAGGCCGATCTTTTCTCTGTATTTGCCTGTGCAGTTTCCAGAATTTTCGCAGTGTTTTATCACCTCCAATCTCCTTCATGAAACATTCCTATTTTGCCTTTTTGGCCTCTGCAGCACAGCGCTTGAAAACCTCCACCTTGTCTTTCTTGACATTTTCCGCTGTGTCCACTTCCTCTCGTGAGCTTTGAAGTGTCTGTAGCACTTTCTTTAGCTGCTTCACTGCAGCTCTCTTTGCTTTCCAAGCATGGTCTACTTCTGGGGTCCACCATGGGGGCTGCAAAAAGGGAGTTTTTACAGTCCTGTTGCATGCCCCTTGCCTGAGGCGTCCAAGAAGGCAATCGGTCCTCTTATACCGGAAGGTCTTGCGCGCTCTCCCAGCTTTAACTTTCCTGGGTTTAGAGATCAGGACTGAGCATGGCATGTGATCACTTCCGTGGTCATTCAAAACAGTCCACTTTATATCAAGGACTGATGACTGGGAGACAAGTGCCAAGTCAATAGCTGTGTCTGCATCGCCAGGCCTCATTGCCATTCTAGTCGGCCTACCATCATTTATGCAGACCACATCGGAGTCCACCATGGCATCCGCAAGGGCAATTCCCTGTCGATTTTATCCACTATTGTCCCAATCTCTGTACCTTGCATTGAAGTCTCCACATATGAGTAGCCTATCACCTGGTAATTCCTCCAGTTCCTTAAGCCAGTCCCAGTGTTCCTTTCTGACAAAACAGTCCACTGTGGCATATACATTTATGATGTTCCAACTTAAGCCACCAATCTCCATTTGTATACCCTGGACCTCTCTTGCATTGTGATTCCACTGGCTCAAGTCAGATACTACATGCTTCACTCCTTCCTTCACCAGCAGTCCTTGTCCATGTCTCTTCTGCCCAGTAGGGTTTATATAACTGGCGTACCCAGGGCAATGGTATTTGTCTGTATTTAGCTCCTGGGGCATGAGGACATCAAAATCATATATTAGTCTCTCCAATACAGGACCTCTCTGTCTGGCACTGCGACAATTCCAGTATCCCACTCTTACATAGTTGAAACCTATGGATTCCTGCGGGACATCCCCTGCCTCTTCCCTAGCAAGCAGGCAATGCTAGGGTGACCGTTTATTTCCTGCAATATCCAAACTTTGCCTATGGATTCATTTAAACACGGGAATCGTCGCCGGAGCTACGGAGCACGTGCTCTGCGCTTGACACATCCCTCAGAGTCTAGCGAAGAGAGAGTGAGGAGGAGAAGACGAGGAAATGGTGTGAGAAGACGGCATAGAAATAGGAGGGCAGGCGCCAGGAGAACATGGTGAAATAATAATGAAAATTAGTTTAAAGTGACTTTCTTGTTTAAATATGATATCGTTTTGCAACCTAGTTGGAAATTCTAGAATGATGGCAGGAGTACTGCAGTGGAATGTATGATATGAGTGACAGTGAGGATATGAATGAGATACATGAGCCAATGACAGCAGAGACGGAACCTGAACCCTCATTAGATAAAATTGCATGGACAATAAAGAACCTGACGAGTGGTAAATCACCTGGATGTGATGAGATACCAGCTGAACTAATTAAAGCGGGAGGAGAAGAAAGCATACAAATATATCACGCATTATGTAAAAAGATATGAAAATATGGTATATGGCCAAAAGATTAGAAGAGAACTATCTTCATTCCAATACCAAACACGGGCAACCTGAAATTATGCACCAACTATAGAACTGTTGCCCTGTGAAGTTATGCAAGTAAAATTATACTAACAATGGTAATGGGAAGACTTCGTAAGAAAATGGAAGAAGAAATTAACGTGGTTCAAGCTGGATTTAGTCAAGAAAGAGGAACAAGAGATCACATACTCATCATGCGTTTAATAATAGAGAAGTGCAGAGAATTTAATGTAAGCTTATTTTCATGTTTTGTTGATTATTCAAGGGCATTTCACTGTGTACAACATCAGAAACTTTGGGAAATCATGAGGGATATGGGATTTCCGTCATCAAAATGCCCTATCTAGACCAACAAGCAGCAGTTAGAATAGCTGGAGAGGCATCAGATTGGTTTGATATCAAGCAAGGAGTCCGTCAGGGCTGTGTGCTATCCCCCTATTTGTTTAACCTGTACGCCGAAAATATAATGAGAAATGTCATAGATGATATAAACAGGGAGTTATATGATGCCCTAAATATCGGTGGTCATGACATACCAGATATTCGGTATGCTGATGATACAGTATTGCTTTCCACAACACAGAAAGGTATAGAAAACATAATAACCTCAACCCAATTGAATAGTGAAAATGACAACTTATATCTTAACATAGCAAAACCAAAGATAATGCTTACAGATACAACTACTATGGAGAAAGAAATATATGCTAATGAGAAAAAATTGGAGGTGGTGGACAATTTTGAATATCTTGGGTCATTGATTACCAACAATGGTGACACAATGAAAGAAGTTAAAAGACAAATAGGTATTGCTCTTCAAAGACTAAAACAACTGAATAAATTGTGTAGAGGAACAGATAGAACTACAAAAATCAGATTTTAAAGAGCGTGCATATTTCCCATTGCAACATACGCCTGTGTGACCTGAACACTTACTAAACAAGCTGAATGGCGCATAAATGCCTTTGAATATAAATGTTATAGACGAGTTCTAAGAATATCTTGGATAAAGAAAAGAACAAATGCATCCATACTTCAAGAGCTGAATATTGAAGAAGGGTGGCATTTAAAAACGATAAACCAAATAAAATTGAAATATTTTGGTCACTTGGAACGTCACAAAAGTTTGGAGAGAACAATAATGGAGGGTTATTGCCTGGGAAAAGAGGAAGAAGAAGGCCAAAGAGAAGATGGGTGCAGGATGTGGCGGATGATCTCTAGATGGGTGTATCGGACGCGGGACATTTTGCTTATGACCGAGAATTTTTCCGGACGGTTGTTATAGGAGAGACGTTCTGCGAAAGATATGCTACTGAATGAATGAATGAATGAATGAGTTTTCCATTGTTTTCTGTACGGGAAGTCGACGTTAAAGTCCGACTAATCACTGTAGGGAATGGAATGAACCCCGTACCTCGCCGTCAGAGCATCAGAGGTTTAAACGCACGCGCATTAAGACTGTGGGCCAGGCTGTTCTAATCGGGATACATAATAGTAACACAGCAAGGAATCCTTCTCTGAACAGTAACCAAAGCTGAGGAGGCAGGTTAGATGAGACCGAATTTGGAATTTTTTGTTGTTGAAATATTGGAATTGGAATTGAACTCCTTATCTGTCTGTCAGGATAGCCGAGCTATCTGGGTGATGATATAGTCTGTTGTTCAGGGTCTCTTGTGGGCGTGGGTTCAAATCCCACTTCTGACAATGTTGTTGTTGTTGTTTGTCCATCAAGAATGATGATGACCATTCATTTCATCCAGTGTGTTGAAAGTATGGAGCCGTGAGTTCTAAGATGGCTGATAAGGCCTTTCTTTGTCTGTTTTTTCTATTGCTTTTTTTTTGCTGATCCATGTCGATATTTATGAGTTCAGCTACTGTTTGGGCAATTATGTATTAAATAGTTATTTTGTTATTCTCCAAGTTCTGTTTAATTCTGGGTGCTCTTATGAACGTTTTCCCGCGAGAGCTCTGCTTTCTCCAAGCTAGGACTCGATGTGAATTATAAATGCGTTTGGTCGTTGATATCCCGAGTATACGTTCTATCCTGATCTTTCCTTTTTTCTGATATTCTGTATTTGGAATATTTTCATATTTCCTGTTCAGTCGCTTTGTTTTAATCACGGATTTCATGAAAGATGCGTCCAGTCCACAACAAAAGTACAGATGAGTAATTGTTATATTTATATTTTCATGTAGGGTTTTTCATGTACTTCTATTGGTGTGTCTTTGCTGTTTGTGAGCTGACGAAGGCTTTGGCCGCAGTGTCCAGTTTGTTGCTTTTGATCGTGTTCTAGTAAATTTTACCATCTGCTTCTCGTTTGTGTGTGTGTGTGTGTGTGTGTGTGTGTGTGTGTGTGTGGGTGGGTGGGTGGGTGGGTGGGTGGATGTGTGAGTATGTGTGTGTGTGTGTGTGTGTGTGTGTGTGTGTGTGTGTGTGTGTGTGGAAGGGGGGGGGGGTGATGATTCATTCATTATAGTTTGAATAAAGCATTACTGCACGTCAGTTTGTGTGTTGTTTAATCAAATATTCAGTAGCTGGTTGGCATATAATCAGTTCAAATTTACGAGCCACAAAATGATAGTTTCAGAACCTTTGAAGTAAACGGTGACTAGAGGAGTCAGCGAAAGGGAAAAGCAGGAAACCAAACCTTTGCGGAGAGGGTGGGGGTGTTCTAAGTTCGGAAAACTGCGTGTTTAGAATACTTCAGGTAAAAGATAGAGAGGGAATGGCCGGGCAGAGGTGAATCAACGAGATGCTTGATCCTCGCAGGGGTCGTTCATCTAGGATAAATAACGTAACTTGTTTACCTTTTCAATCAAATGTTATCGTAGCAGAGAGAAGTCCCCCTCATATCACTCCCACTCAACCTCAAATGCATATATATATATATATATATATATATATATATATATATATATATATATATATATATATATATATATATATATATATATATATATATATATATATAATAGTTTAATTAATCTTGTTTGCATGAAATCATGATTTGTTGGAGATGTAATATTTGACCAAATCGGACAATGATCTGGTGTCCATTTTATGAAGGGCAGTCGACGTGGAGACATATGACAACGAAAACGTCCCCCCCCCCCTCCCCGCAATAGGGAATGGAACCCTGACCATCAGACTCCCAGGCTAATGCATTAGCCGTAACGCTACCTTTTTACTACACTGTCCTTGTCATTGTTGTCTTTGGTCACTGAGTAGAGCCGGTGTTTGTGGCTCATGGAGCAGTTTTACAATCGCGCATTAAAAAAAAAATTAAGTTGCATGTCCTTCACAGGACGTAGCAGTCAACACCAGCATTTTCGCTGTTCGTGATTCCTGGGCAAATTTTACGTTCAGTAGTTTGCCATTGCTTTCTGAACGACCGGCTCCTATACCTTTTTTTCGAAAAAACCAGCACCGCTGTGTTTCTAACCCGGGTATACGGGCTCACAAACCGCGTTCGCGAGCCCTTAGCCACAGAGACCATCGCGCATACTCGGTTCTAAATCAGCCGCTGACAAACTGAAGCAGGCCGCTATGCGACGATTTTCGCAATGGTATGAGCGTCTGTTGTTCGAAAACCAATGGCAACTTCTGAACAAAAAAGTGCGTTAAAAAACATAAACACCCGGGAAATGCTGGGGTTTCTTATGTGTGTGTGTGTGTGTGTGTGTGTGTGTGTGTGTGTGTGTGTGTGTGTGTGTGTGTGTGTGTGCGTGTGTGTGTGTGTGTGTGTGTGTGTGTGTGTGTGTGTGCGTGTGTGTGTGTGTGTGTGCGTGTGTGTGTGTGTGTGTGCGTGTGTGTGTGTGTGTGTGTGTGTGTGTGTGTGTGTGTGTGTTTTTCGTTCGCTCGCTTTCAACTCAAGCGTAGTCCATACACGTGCTACTACTTTAAGTACACTGAAATGATTTTTGCATGTGGATTGGCTTTCCTTATTACCAGTCTTCAAAGCCATCAGGCAAACCCACTCCGACTTCAGAGGTACTTGTAACTTACGTCCCCAATTCAAGGACGAGAAGTCAACATTTTAATCTAACTGATCGGTGTAGAAATTGGACACGCTGACTCGGTATCAGCTCACCGAAAGTTTAAGAACAAGCGCTCTATCCATTCGGCCATGCTGGGCTCCAAATGCTGGGGTTAATTGCAGCGACCTGTAAAGGATATGCAGCTAACTTGAACACGGTGTGACCAGGCAGTCAGTGACCATTACCTCCTCCGGCGTCTGGTAATGACAGATACTACCAATGAAGTGTAAAATATTAGGTCTTCTCCAAGCAACGTCATCATGAGGTGGAATGGTCAGTCCCTTTCCTCTCCGCTTTACCTTCCTAAACAATTCCCTACATTTACGAAAATCACCTGTACCAAGAAGGCGGTGGAGAGATAATACATGTACAGACCTACAAGCACTTGGAATCAACGACTGGCAAGAGATGGTCCACCAGAGAGACGAATGGAGACGGATTGTATTTGCAGCAAAGAACCTCAATGGCTCGGAACGCTGAAGAAGAAGAAGAAGAAGAAGAAGAAGAAGAAGAGGAAGACCTGTACCCATTGTATAAGGGTATAAGGCTGAATTCGCTGCTTGTGTGGAAACAAATAACTTCCTCCTCTTAGCTAGGTCTAGAGCATTCTTCGAAAGCTCTTCTCAAACTTGTGTCCTGCGGTAGGTTATGTTTCCATCCTCTCATGTCATTGTACTAACACAGCATAAACAAGTGTTCGTTGACCTTCTGTGTCCTGTCCGCCCATGAACATTTCTTATGAATTTGGTTGTGTTTGTATTTTTTAAAATATATATTCAATTGCAAGATTATTGTCCCCGCTTTTAATTTTGATCACCATACACTTGCTTCCGTGGGAGGATGACGCATCATGTGTAGCTGACCGGACAGGTTTAATGGGCCTATCCCCTTCTCTTTCATTGGAGTTGACCAGACAGGTTTAATGGGCCTATCCCCTTCTCCTTCATTGGAGTTGACCAGACAGGTTTAATGGGCCTATCCCCTTCTCCTTCATTGGAGTTGACCAGACAGGTTTAATGGGCCTGTATTCTTCTCCTTCCCTGGGTGCCGGGTCAGGAGCAGACACTGGCCATTATAACGCCCCACTCGTCTTTGTCGGGGCCGTGCCGTGCTATGATACAGAGAGGCGACCGCAGCAGGCGGCACCGTAGGGAGGCTTCATAAGCGGGAGGCATTTAAAAAACAAAAAACATGTAAGTGGTGGCATTTCAAAGATACTATGATAATCTACCACACGGTCCTGGTCTATGTCATCTAATATTTTAAAGAAGTCCGTATTGCATACATTGATATATGTTCCCCAGCTGTTTAAGCTTTCCGTGTACTGTACACCTCTCTATCGCCAGAGGATGCATCTTAAGGGCGGTTGTCTGGGAGCTATGTGCGCTATGTATGTCTTTGTCGCCCTCTTGTTGAATGTCACACTACTAACTGGGACAAAGCAACACCATAGCTGACCGGTGAATACTTTGGAAAATACACATATTATTTTGTCTTACCTATATGTTTAAGCTTGCCGCGTACATGTTTCTCTTATGTTCTTTTCCTCGCCTGCCTGTTATTTTTACAAATAAGGTGGCACACCTTGCCGACTTAACAGACGATAGTTTGTTACATTGTGCTTCAAAACAGGCATAATAACAAGTTAATGGATGGAGTTATACTTCTCTATAGCACAAAGCCTGAGCTGAATTGTAGAGGCCATGTGTTGTCCATGCAGCATGATCCCTCTCTCGGCGTGCCTAGTATACTCCACAGGGAAATGTAACATAAATATAATTTGAACAAGACAAGCTTACAGAAGCTGCGGAGCAACCAAGCAATGCTCTAATTGTCTGCCTATCGGAGCTTCTATCCTAGAATAGTTGCTGGCCAAGACTTAGGACCTGATCTATCCTACCATGACATTTACTATTATTTTATAACTATGTTGCATTTCCTCGCACCCTGATAAAGCCTGTACACTCTCAGTTGCGCACCTCCGCCCAAGGCCTTACATAAGGCTAATTTCTCTATGAAACCTCTTCTGCTGATATATCTCAAATATTGTAGTTGTCTTTCCCTCACGTGCGTCTGTACTCAGGGTGCCAGATTGTGGAAGTACGGAATCAGGACACCATTCCTTGTCTGCCCTTTATTGGAGCATAGGAACACAACCAACCCATGTAAGCAGGTCTATCTTTTGCTATCTCCTACAGCTCCCTCCGTGTCCTAACAATATTATTCCTCACTGTCTGTAATTTGAACTCTTATACTGTTAGGTCTCCAACTATATCGTTTGCCTTATGTCTTCCAAGCATTATACTGTCCTCGGTTTTCTCAGTGAGTACTATAGTATGTCCACAAACGAATGCCGTCATTCACGATCAATTATTTTGAAAACTGTCTGTTGCATCGTTATGAAATTTTTCCAGCCGTCTTATATTTATCCCCACCCAAGGAATATGTCTTTGATAGGTCCAAAAACAACTTAAATCATTGAAAGCGGCGACATTCCTTTGATCTTTTGCTGAACAACTAGTGATTTCTCGCTAACGAAGTTATTTTTACGGTAATGTAAGACATGTCAATTCTGTTGACACACAAAGGCGTATCCGGATTCGTATGAGAGTGGGTGCAATGAACGAATTAGCTTAAAATCGACAGGGTCGGCTGCATTGCACCGGGTGTTTATCCCATATGGCTCAGTTTCTTTCCGCAGCGCGGAAAGCGTCGCACAAAGCACGAACTCCGTAGCTCCAGCGACGACCCTCGGGAGTCTCCGAAAAATGCACTCGTGAAATGAAGGACGCGGCCCGTAATCGAACATACAACCTTCGGAGCCCGAGTCAGACGGCTTGACCACTTCACCACGGAGAATCCCGAGAGGGGTGCAATGTGTAATATTAGTAAAGACAGAGAATTTACAGAGGCACGGGGTAAATAATTTGTAAATTAACAGGAAAGTAGAAGGAATATATTTCTTACCTTATTTTTCATTTCCTTCTTGTTTCTTCAGCTGATGCTGATGCTGTAATGTTTAGGGCCTGCAATTCGTCTGAATAGTTGGAGAAAAATATCCCAGTAAGTGTGTACGTAGATTAAGGTCTGCGATCTGCTCATACCTTAATCTGTGTCGGACGATTCCAGTAGGTTGATGATTGCTCTCGGTTGCATAAAAGTCAATCCATCCTTTCTCCAATAGTCCTCTTCCTCTTTCAACACATGGTCCTGAAGTTTTTTCCAGTAACTTTTATCAATATTTAATAGCGCGGACAGACAGACAGACCGACAGACCGACAGACAGACAGACCGACCGACCGACAGACAGACAGACAGACAGACAGACAGACAGACAGACAGACAGACAGACAGACAGACAGACAGACAGACAGAAAGGTAGGTAGGTAGGTAGGCAGAAAGGTAGGTGGGTGGGTGGGTGGATGGCTGGCTGGCTGACTGGGTGGGTGGGTGGGTGAGTCGGTGGGTCAGTGGGTCGGTCGGTGGGTCGGTCGGTGGGTCGGTCGGTCGGTGGGCCGGCCGGCCGGCCGGCAGGCAGGCAGGCAGGTAGGTAGATTAGATAGATAGATAGATAGATAGATAGATAGATAGATAGATAGATAGATAGATAGATAGATAGATAGATAGATAGATAGATAGATAGATAGATAGATAGATAGATAGATAGATAGATAGATAGATAGATAGATAGATAGATAGATAGATAGATAGATAGATAGATAGATAGATAGATAGATAGATAGATAGATAGATAGATAGATAGATAGATAGATAGATAGATAGATAGATAGATAGATAGATAGATAGATAGATAGATAGATAGATAGATAGATAGATAGATAGATAGATAGATAGATAGATAGATAGATAGATAGATAGATAGATAGATAGATAGATAGATAGATAGATAGATAGATAGATAGATAGATAGATAGATAGATAGATAGATAGATAGATAGATAGATAGATAGATAGATAGTTAGATAGATAGATAGATAGATAGATAGATAGATAGATAGATAGAACAAACTTTATTTTCAAAGGGTTACGAATTGGGCACGCAGGCCCGTCTAACATTCTGCCCTTCTATCACTCTCTTTCATACATTATTTCATTCACACATCATTCAAGGCTAACAGAGAACAGCAACAATATAAAAGATATGCATTATAAAGGCATGGGTAAAATGCGAACATCAAAACTACACGACACAGTAAAATTAGATAATGGTCTGACACTTGTTATTAGCCATGTGGAATATACTGGCCTACCAAAAGGGGACTGGCTGTTATACTAGGGTTTTGTTATTATTATTATTATCTCTATTATTAAGGGGGAAGATAATCCGTACTGAGATAGTGTTCGAGTAATTTGCGATTATATGAATAGGGATTGGTGATGTCTTTGATTTCTTGTGGAAGATTGTTCCACAGCTGAGCTGCAGAGTACGTTAAGCTTGTTTTGTATAAGTCAATCCTAGGCTTCGGAATGTGTAATATATTTAAACGTTTACTGTGTCTAGCATTATATTTAAACAATGGCCAAAGGTAATTTGGGGCATTCCGATGCAGGATTTTGTGAATTAGTTTAGCTTTATTGAAAAGCAGGCGTTTGCGGAGTGGTAGTAACTGAAGGCGTTTATACAGGCTAGGGTTGTCAGATAAATGTTTGTTATAAATTAGACTTATGGCACGTTTCTGGAGTGAGTAAAGTCGCTTGGTGTTTGAATTAGAACAACCGTCCCAGATTGTAGAGCAGTAGTCAAAGTGTGTCTGTATATGAGAAGTATAGAATAGTTTCCTTGTGTCCTCATCAAGGAAGTTTTTAATTTTGGCGAGTTGGTAGACTTTTTTCGCTGTTTGTTTAATAAGCGCTTGAACGTGGGAATTAAAGGTTAGGTTTCTATCAATGATTATGCCTAATGTTTTGTGCTCAATTACACTTTTTACTGGCATGTTATCGATGTGAAGTTGAAGTGATGTGTGTGAGCTTAGAGTTTGAAGTCTTTGTCTGGTTGTTAGTAACATTGATTTTGTTTTAGTGATGTTAATTTGCATACGGTTTGAATAGCTCCACCTGGATGGATGGATAGATAGATAGATAGATAGATAGATAGATAGATAGATAGATAGATAGATAGATAGATAGATAGATAGATAGATAGATAGATAGATAGATAGATAGATAGGTAGGTAGGTAGATAGGTAGGTAGATAGATAGATAGATAGATAGATAGATAGATAGATAGAAGATAGATAGATAGATAGATAGATAGATAGATAGATAGATAGATAGATAGATAGATAGATAGATAGATAGATAGATAGATAGATAGATAGATAGATAGATAGATAGATAGATAGATAGATAGATAGATAGATAGATAGATAGATAGATAGATAGATAGATAGATAGATAGATAGATAGATAGATAGATAGATAGATAGATAGATAGATAGATAGATAGATAGATAGATAGATAGATAGATAGATAGATAGATAGATAGATAGATAGATAGATAGATAGATAGATAGATAGATAGATAGATAGATAGATAGATAGATAGATAGATAGATAGATAGATAGATAGATAGATAGATAGATAGATAGATAGATAGATAGATAGATAGATAGATAGATAGATAGATAGATAGATAGATAGATCCCCGCCAGGAGCCGGGCAGAGCCAGCTAGTTTATTTATATAATCACGTTTCGTGAAAGAACCCACAGTTTGAAGACACCTCTGAACCTACCCCATATAAATTCCCTCAGTCTGCCAAAAGCAAAACCGCGCAGACAAATTTCAAAAATTTGGGGGTGTGTCTTTGTCACGAAAAACACCGTGAGTAACCAGTGATGACAATAAAAGGCGTTCGGATTAACGACATGTTCGAGGCCACAGGTTGTTTCAACAAATACAGTAAAAAAAAAAAAACAGTCTGGGTTGCAGCTGCACGTGTTTACATCTGGTGGGCTAAATAGGAACATTCGGTGGTGAGTGAGATGAATCTATACACCACTTTGACAGTTCATAAACAGGTCGGATTCAAACGGACGTGTCCAGCTCGGGAGAAAACAGTCCGTCTGTCATTTAGAGTTCCGGACATCAAGCGAAATGGCGGCTGTGATTGTTACCACTCGACAGAAGATTGGCGGCTTGTTATTGAAAACTGTTGTTGGGACCATACAGTAATTCGCTAGCTTGTTGTGGATGTCAAAACATGGGAGGACGAATCTGACATTGATTGAGCCAGGGAAGATAGATTCCTGACAATGGCTGATCTGCCCAAAATAACACCTGTGTGGACATAAAGAATAACATCACGTGACCAATTTTAGGCGTTTTCCAAAAACCCGATTTGGGGACAACTAGTGTAACTCGAACCGTTGATCTAGGTAGACGTGCTTTGGCACGGCAGTTAGGGAGTTAAGAACATCTAACGTGTGCGGGATTAATTAGATCTATTTTACACGTGCCTGTCATGGCAAACTTAGATGTGATTGAGTAAACTGCAGTGCCGTATAAGGTAGAACATATTATCTAATTAGTTCTAATTAATATAGGCAGTAACCTTGTTAAAACTAGAGTGTGATGATTAGCACTGTAGTGGAAAACTAGTTAGAGGATGAGTGATGATTGGCTCTGCTAGGATGAATAGGATAGCGGGGTGATATTTGGAGAGATTTAAGATGGGTTGGGAGATGGGGAAAGTGTCCAATGGGGGGATCTTTCAGTGGTTTGCCCACTGAAGTTTTGCACTCTGTTTATGGGTCTTTCCTTGTCATCGCCTGATTCGGACGTAGGTGTGGAGCTAATATGCTCTATGACAGAGTTTAGTTAGCTGTAAAATAACTGAGAAAGGCAATAGGCTTACACTCAGCCGGTAGGATCAGTGACTAGTACTATCACCAGATGTGTTGTTTCTCTCACAGGTTCCCTACCAGTTACGAGGAAGCTCAACCCTGTTTTAGAAAAGGTGCAACGCCAATTTGAAAGAACCTCAGTTGAACAGTAACCTGTTTCTTACGGAAATTACATAACGCTAGAAGGAAGATGGTTCACCTAAGAAAGATGGGTGATGATTGTTGATGCAACACACAGCTTAAGAACAGTGGTACCTAAACAAGAACATTAAAATATAATAGTCACATGGTGTGATATATTCTAGTGAAATAGTACAAAAGACATGATACTTGAAACTAGATAGACACTAGTTAGGATCAAGTATATTAACAATAACAGTGATACCTAAATACTCACTACAAAGGATTTGTGCATTCTTTAGGAACGATAGGAACTTATGTGTAGTGTGCAACCGGTCCATGATCAGCTGTAATTTACAAACAGTATCTATTTCGGATGATCAGGAAGATGGATTACCAGGTAGCTACAGATGACAGTCAGTGTCCGGCAGGAGAGATACAGTACCGGGTGAGATGGACTTGTTCTGACATAACGTGCTGTGGTGTGTCCTTGCAAGGATGAACTGACTATGCTATTATCTGAGGGTCCGATCCTACACATATTATAGAACACATCACACATTTTCTTCGCATACACGTCTCACGTACATTACACTTTTCTTTTAATAAATTAATCTTTATTAATTTTTAGAAGCAAGAGTTGTTGAATATGTTGCGTGGGGAAGAATGAGAGGGGGCATAGTACGACAGGGATAGAGAGAGGAAAAGGTGTCCATGAACTGAAGGAGTGTGTTGGACGGAAGCTGGTGGATTCTCCAGGATATTGATAGGGGAAAAAAATTATAATGTGGGTGTTGACTCCCCTCACTCCAGGGACGACACTTTAAAGGAAGACACGACAGTCTTGTTGAAATGGTAATACTCTTAAAATGATGGAATGAATGCGGGGGGGGGGCAATAAAATATATACCGCGTATAACCAAACATTGAAATCTGCTGTACAATCTCCAGAACAAAAATTTTGTTGTTGGGTGGACATAATTATAAGGTTATATACTAAATCTCATCATTTTCCCTCAGTTGGTACTGAGATATTGAATTTTATATTGAGGCAACAAACAAACAAAAAACACTTTTCTTCATCTCTTGGTTCACGAGAATGTATTTAGTACTTTCCACGAGCTCTACATTGGTGATTTTGTCATACCATACTAGTGCCAGTATTCTGTACAGGCACCAATTAGTGAAGAATGTTTGTAGTTTATTCGTCATTCTTTTAGTTGTTCTCCATGTTTCTGACGATCACAGTAGTGCTGATTTAATATTGGGGTTTTCAATTTGTTTTAAAATGTTTAGTGCTAAGAGTTAACTTCCTTTGACTTCCACAAATTTTCTGGTGATATGAAAGCTCCTCTTGTCTTTTGTATTTTTATTTTAATCTCTATCTATTCCTCCATTCTTGTCTACATTGCTTCCCAAATGGGTTTATGATTCTAATTCTTGAAGTGGGGTTTCACCAATGGAGATCGGGTTGCTATTTGGCTGGTTTAATCTCATTATTTTTGCTTTTGCCCTCCCACTATGAATTTTTAGACCTAGTTGTTGGGGACATCCATTAGGCATACAAAATTGTTCTCCCCCCCCCCCCCCCCCCACACGGGGGGAGAGTATCTGCCTGCGCGGCGAATTACCACCAGTCGGAACACCAATAAGCCAGACATGGGACAACAAAATAATAAAAGTCCCTCTTAATAATAATTTGACATTTAAACGAAACTATTTTTTTTAAATGTACGTGTTTATAAGTTGTATATACTCATAAATTATGATGTAATATTGACAACAGGTAAAAAAAAAAAACTTAAATTACAAATTATAAGAATGTTTTATTGCCTTTACTTACGTCATAAGACTGCTTCACTCAACATTTTATATTTTACACTTCTCAAGTATTTCTGGCAACAGCTGTGTCTGATTTTGGATCCAAGTATGAAAGTCCGCACACAAAAAAGATCAAAATGTGTTTTCAAAATCAAAACTGATTCAGCTAAACAAGGTGAAGCTCGATTCCTTTCATCGTGCCAGTAAACATTTATGGGGTTGAAAGTGCGCTGGAAGGTAAATTCGCCCAAACAAAAGCTCAGTTTCACGAAATGAAGAATATTATGTGCAATGTTTGTCAATCGGTGTGAGAAAAAGTGTTCTTAAAAGCTTATTACAGCGGGTTCAACCCCTATATTGGTCATTTGAACTAAAATGTTGACCTCTCATCCTTGGCTTGGGAACATAAATTGCAAGTACCTCAGAAATCAGAGTGGGTTAGCCTGATGGCGAGGGACACTGTCAATGTGAAAAGCTAATCCACACGGAAAAAATCAGCCCAGTGCAGTAGAAGTAGTATGGACTGAGAAACAGCTAGTAAGTCGAAGTTCTCGCAAGATGATCGTAAATACGTTAAATAATAAAAGCTTTGTAAGTCGAAGGTCTTGCAAGATGAACGTGGTATGTGTTTCCCTAGATAATCCTTAAATAATAAGAAATATTATTTAAATTTATATTATTTTATATTATTTATATTATATATATATATTATATATATTTTATATTATTTATATTATATATATAGAGAGAGAGAAAGTTGTAAGGAAGGTAAAGGAGGAATGTGATATTGGAGGAACATCCAAGCTGCTTGGTTATGCAGATGATATAGATATTATAGGGCAAAGTGAACAAAAGACATTGGAAATATTGACTCACTTAAAGGGAAAAGCCCAACAGATGGGGCTGGTTATCAACCAAGATAAGACAGA